>JAYJMB010082359.1:0-21659 GCA_036873735.1 Pouteria campechiana
TAACATAATTGCATAAGAACTCAAATATCTAAGTATAAAAACGTATCTTATGAGTGAATGAAATCCACTCATCAATGATTCTGCAACCTATCTCACATACCATACCATGCTCCATCTTTGATACCATCTGTAATGCCCCACCCTCCCGGGGCTATCACTCCATTTTACATTGCAAATACAAATGATCATACCATGATTTTTCCACTTCCAAGGTGGGGTTGCTCTGATACTATTTTCTAGTTGACCTAATTTTTATTAAAAATTGGACAAAGTTTTCCTTGAAAATAGGGCTATCCACCTAGGTACAAACATTTATCACATATAAGGATACATTTTCTCCATTATAATTCATAAATGTAAGAAATTACATACTCCAATATTCCTCTATTCATCCACACAACATCCCTACAACCTCACAAGCTCCCCCAGGACCGCAGTTGCATCATGATGACAATGAACACATCTTCTCATTATACCACACACATCCATATATACGATTACATAATAACATGCCCACACATATGAAATATACATTATACATGAATCTCATCAATTTACAACACACTTATACATCACAGAGATTCCAATCCCACTTAAATGATACAACACTCTACCATTACCTTCCAATGGAATATATATACTACATCAAGATTAGTACATACCCCAAAATAATATACAACATGCCATGGAACATCACATAACATATCTTCTATCTTTTGCTTACTAATATTGACTTCTCATGGTTTGACCTGTCATCTAAAAATATAAAACAAGGGTGAGTCTAAACAGACTCCGTAACTTCTATGTAGCATCAATTGCACATTCTAAAGTAAATTACACACTCTGGGATGATCACCTATCCCAAATCACACACATATACATAACACGTATGCATATACTATAATTTACATTCATGGGATAACTACGATCCCTTCATTCAAATATCCATACACTAAAATAATAATAGTAATTATAAGTAGGGGATATCTTCTATACCATCAAGCCATACATGAATAGAAGATAATATGAATCTATAGTACATAACAATTGAACATATGTTTACATCATAGCATTCTTATTTCAAGCTTTACATCTTAGGATCCCCATTAATTCCAATACTCACACATACACACATTGCATATACAAACACTAGGATACTCACAATCTCATACATTTCACATAGACAAGCATTAACCCATACATCCACATATAAGCATGTCATCAGATCAATCATAGGATAATCATTATCCCCATCCAGTCACACAATCAACAAGCACAGCATACTTACCTCAATGAGAATCATCCTACCATCTTTCGAGCTTAGCTTGTCATTCACTCAATAGGAGATCCTACACATATATCATCACCTAACATCTTATATAAGTATAAATGCATTCACATGGCCATTTTTCTTCAACGTACTAAGATACATTAGTTAATTATAAAGATTTATTTCTAAATGAGTCTACATGTATCTTATTAGGGAGCAGTTCTAGTGAATTGACCATAACTTTCTCATATAATTCTAAATGAAATGATTCATTTTCACTCATTTCAATAATTCCAAGGCCTACAACTTTTATGTTGAATACAGTTTCCAATTCAACCCCTAAATTTGGTCATTGGGCCCCACAAGTGACACCTTTTGTAGTTAATCATTCTCTAGGAATAGTTTTACTAATTTGGTCATAACTCTCTCATATGAATTTAAAATTAAGTGATTCTTATATAAATTTGTAGATAATTTTAATTTCTATAACTTTCATGATGAGAAAATTTGAATTCATCTCATAATTTGTTTTATGGGCCCCACAAGGTAACACTTATTGATTTAGAGATTGTTACACTATGTTAGCTATAACGTTCTCATTTAAACTCAGAATTTATAGTTATTACCTTGTTGGAAAGATAATTTCAATATATAAAACTTTTATGTTGAATATTGTTCTAAAATCAAACAATTTATGGGTCAAAGGGTGGACTCCATCAGCACCATGTGCAATTTCAGGATGGATGCTCTAGTAGTAGCGAATTTCAGGGTATTTATTTTCTGAATTTGTTTGGACATGTTAATGTTGGAATTTTTTCACCAAAATTTACATGTTTCTATTAAAATATTTTTAATATAAACTAATATTTTTATTTTTTCAAAATAAATTTATTTGATGGGGTTTTAGCCATGCTCAATGTGGTTACTTGATAAACTTTAAGTCTTAATGTATATGTCATGTTTTTCATGCAAATTGCAATCCATTCTTACAATATGATTTGGAACACTAATTAGTGTATTAGGAGGTTAATTAATCCATAATTATTTCTTTATAATTTGGCTTAATCACCTTGCTTAAAAATAAAATTTTTAGCCTTTAATTTCCATGGACATCAGCTATATTCAAGAGCAAATTTTTTTTCATGCTTGTTATTGCTGATCTTTAGCTAAACTTAATCCATCATTAAATAGGTATTAAATATATTAATTATAGACCCTAAGCCCCATTCAAAAATTCCATCAAACCCTAATGGCATAAGGTTTAAAACTTCAACAAAAATTCAACATGATTTGCATGTACTTCTTCCATTAGATCATCAACAACTTAATGGAATTAAATACATACCTTAATCCTTGAATTTTCTTGGTGGGTCCCATTGATCAACAACAAGATTCCAGATTTATTTAGTTGCCACCCTTCTAATCCAAGAAAATTCGGATGCCATGGCCCACTAATCACATTTACCACCCTTTGCTAGCAATTTCTTCCACTAAACCAAGCTAAAATTGAAGCTCAGAGGATAGGGAGGGGAGCTCATGTTGAAAAGGGCATGAACAAGCTCGCTCATGTTGGGAAGATGAGATAGGGATTTGCAAAAGTGATTTTTATAATGCTTTGGTTATGATAGTCTACACTCCATTGAAACGATACTCGTGCACCACACTTGACTTTCTAAAATCCCATTTTATCACCATCTTTAACACATGTAGGCCACCCCTTCGATGAATCATGTACCCAAATAAATTTTTCATACATTAAATAGATTATTTACATAATTTTATTTATTTATTTCCATTAAATTTGATTTATCCAAATTATTTTTTGAAAATCACCGACAAATCGGTATTCTGACTTTCCACGTACATTTTTTTATTTTCCTTCACTTTATAATCATTGATTAACATGTATAATCATCACACTCACATTGATATGGATATTTCATCCATTTTATAATTTTTTTAGAAAACAAATTTATCTTTTTCAGTATTTACACCTTCAGCATTCTACCAATTTAAATCATCTTCTTTTTTACTTAAATCATTTATTTAATACACTTTAATGCACCCTAAACCTCATCCTCATGTTTATATTAATAATCCACTCAATTCATAACTTTTTCATAATAATTTTATCAAAAATCTAACTATATTCCAATATACTCCTTACCAAACTAGCAAAAAAAATTACATACCTAAAATTTTCAAGGCCTTATGTGTACACATGTAATTTATCTAACATGTTCTTGATTATTTAAGAGAGATTATCTTCAATGTCTCACAAGACATGATTGTTGTTTTGCTCGAGGATGATCAAAGCCAAGTTTGGGGTATTTAATGAGCTCAAAATTTTACCATGTTTTAATGCCTAGATGCATGTATTTTGTATCTTCAATTAAAATGATTTTATTGGATTTTAATCATATTTGATTAAAATTGTACTTAATGGAGTTAAATTGTGTTTGAGGCATCAAAACATGTCAAAAAGGAGCATTTTAATGAAGTTGAAGGGAAAGACCACATGGATGAAGATGGAATCTACATTTTAAGTTGTTCAAAATCATAATAAGGTGGATAGAACTTGAATATCGAGTCATTAAAATTGGATGTCGGGGCATCTAAAACATTGCAAAGAAAATCTTCTTGCAAAGCTGAGTTTTGGCATCACTTGGAAGCCATTTTTGGTATTTCTAAAGATGGATTCAGCAAAAATTTTCAACATAGAAGTTTTAGAAATTCAAGTTATATGTCTCACAAATCAAGAATCATAGGATTTAAAGATCAAAATTGGAAGTTATGGATAAAACACTGTAACTATCTCAGACTTCAGTCTAGCTTCAAATGTGCAAAAAAGGTGTCACTTGTAATCCCATTGGAAATTATATTTCCAATGCATTAATAATGAAATGATTTCAAGATTGTATGAGAAAGTTATGGTCAAAATATTGAAGTTGTGGCTAGTGGACAGCAACTTAGTGCCTAGGCACTAAAATCTAGTGCCGCTGCACTGGCATGATTTTCCCTTATGTTAAATAACAAACATCAACTTAGTGTTGTGGCATAGAAATCCAATTCTATGACATTGAACTGGAAATGAAGGAAAATAATAATTTAGTGTCACGACACTAAAATCCAATGTCACAATATTAGAATGTGATACATGCCTTTGAATTTTATGCAATTGCTAAAAAAATGATGCAAAAATGAAACCCTAAGGACGGGTGTATGAAGGATGAGAGAGCATGTCTTTAGGGTCTAATTCTTGGAAGGAGGAGGCTAAATCACATTTTTGGGGAAGAGAAGGAAGAAAGGGAGCAAAAGAAGATTCAAGTTGGAATTCAAACCAAAGCATCCAGGGGAAGAGTTTGCTACCACTCCTATCTTTATTCCTTCTATGTTTTCCATCTTATTTATCATCTGTATGTTGGATTAAAGTTGGGATTTGAGTTTTGATAATGTTATATGAATGTTATATGGATATATATTCCATCATGAGTAGCTAAACTCCTCCTTCTAGAGGGGAGATGGATCTTGTGTTGACATTATGGTGTGATTAATGAGTTATATAATTGAAAGTTCTTATTAATTTATTTATGATGCTTTATTCTTAATGCTTTTAATTTATTGCTCATTCATGGAATGAATGTATATTTGGGATTTGACACTTGAGAGAGTTAATCTTGAATACGATCTGGGCATCATAATATGATACTCTAAATAACTCAAGAGAGCTTTTAGGTGTTGTGAAATTATTCAAAAGAATCATAGAGTTTAATGCATTCTTTACCTTCTAATTTTTATAGGGATATCAAAATGAGAATGTTGAGAATAGATACTTAGCTCGAATGTCGAGAGAGCAAGTTGAGTGGATTAACATTCTTGATTTATAAACCAATAGAATGATCAATGTATAATAAGTTAAGAGTATCATGATTTAAGCATAAGTGAAATCGATCCTCTAAAGCCTCTTTACCTTAGTTTCTTCCCACTAAAAGCCTGTCTATCTGAACCTCTTAGTTAAATTCATATTATTTGAGTTTTATAAATAAAAGCAAAATTCATATTATTTGAGTTTTATAAATAAAAGCAAAATTATTTACTGCAATAGATCATGATCAATTGAAATATAAAATCCCTATGGAGATGATATTTTCTCATCATTATATTACAAAACTTGACATCATGCACTTGTGGTTAGTTTGTAGCAAACATTCTTTGATAGAGGTCTCCAACAACTCCCACAAAGGTGTGATGTTATTGCTATGACTATTTTATTCATTTTTCACAAGAACAATCTAATGGTTAAGAACTCAATAAATCAATTTTAAATGGCTATGAATCCTTCCAAGACATATAAATAGAGGATCCTTTCGAAGGAAAAATAAATTTTAAGAACTCCAAGTGCTTACATTATGCATTTACAAGTGCATCAAAGTTTTCTTTCACAAGTCACTCCAGCTATGTTGTAACTCAACTCAAGTTTTAAATTTCATCTATACTTCGTCAAAGGATCTTGAAGCACTCGATCTACATTGAGTAAACTTCACTTTATTTGATTTTCATCATGTCCGACTTACCTTTTCAAGAGGCCAATTCATTGTACAAGTTATTTTTTAGTTTTTGAGTCTATGATTTGCATTGATAGCTTGTTTTCTTTAAGTGGTGAGACTTGCAGTGATTAGGAAGAGAACTAGAGAACTTTAAAATGAAAGAAGGAAAGAGTATCTCTAACATGTATGTTAGATTCCCTAAGAGCACTAATGTTCTTGAAGGTTTGGAGAAGGAAATTTTGAATTCTGAGTAGGTAGTGAAGAACCTTCATGACCTAAGTCCTTGAATCAGAAAATTATAACCATCGAGGAAGAGAAAGATTTGAATGAGCTAAAGATAGATGACTTGATTAGCTCATTAATGTCACATGAGCTAGTCAAAAGCAAAAGAGAGGGACTAGCTAAAATTAAAAAAAAATTGTATTAAAAAACTACAAAAGAGAGTAGTAGGGAATCTATCTCAGACTTGGAAGATGAAGTTCCAATGCTCATAAGAAGGTTCAAAAGGTTTGTGAGAAGCAATAGAGGTAGTATCTCATATGAAACAACTGAGAATTGATGAGAAAAGGAGAAAAGGAAAAAGAAGGGAGCTACCTAAGTGCGATAAATGTGGTGGCATTGGACACATGGAAGCTAAGTGTCCAAATGAAGATAAGGTAGACTTCATGGAAAAAAATGATAATAGAGAAAAGGCTAGAAAAGCACAACAATTTAAGAGACCATCCAAGAACTAAGCACAGGGGATGTATGTAAATGAGGATGAGCTGTCCAGCACAAGCTCTAATGAGAAGGAGGATAAGAAAATCAGTAATGTGGCAAGGATTTGTTGCATGGCACAACTTGAGAATGGAATCTCAATAGATACGGCCAAAGAAAATCAAGAAGAAAAGAAAACTAGCTTTGGAATTCTTGTTATTCATACTCTTCATATTCTTGTAGTATATATGAATTGCTAAATGAATTGAAACAATCATATGGTTCAATGTTTAATGAATTTGAAACACTTGGCTACAAATTTAGCTAAAAGAAGAGAAACTTTAATGTAATAGTCAAAGTGAATGCTAAGTTGGCTGAGAGAAATCTATATCTTCAAAAAGAAGTTGATTTTCAAAAAAAGAGAGAATTTTAAATATCGTGTTGAACAAATTCTCTAACCCAAGAGAATCAGTTACCAAGTTCCTACAAATGACTAGACAGAAAAGCAAAAGAGGACTTGGTTATGATGAGTCAAATGGTGATGAAACACATGAGCCCAAGAAATTTAATGTATGGATCAAGGGCAAAAACATCATAGATGGAAGAAGAAACTACCCTCAACTTAGAAGATACATTGGGCACTCATGGATAAGAAAACCAAAGTCATATTTGACTAGCCCAAATCAAGCACCAAATAGAGTCAGTCACTAACAAATGCCATTTCTGTAACAAATTGGGACATTAAATATGTGATTGTTATGCAAAGAAAATCTAGAACAAAGGTGCTAGACTAAGATGGAAACCAAAAGTAAATTCATAATCCTTCACCACCCACAACATCACTAACAAAAATGGACCCACTACTTGGGTACCATAGAAGTGAAAGGAATTTTGTTTGCCACAAGAAACAATTGATTCATGGACAATGGATGTTCAAGACATTTATGACAGGGAATAAAGAATTATTCAAGGAATTGAAATCATTCAATCAAGGTACAAAGACATTTGGAAACAATGACAAAATTTCATAAAAGGAAAAGGTAAAATTTATGATTTGTATAATGCATACATCGAAGTTGTCTTGTATGTTGATGGTCTCAAGCATAGTCTATTAAGTGTTTGTCAATTATTTGATAATGATCATAGACTTGTGTTTGAATCATCCATATGCAATCAATTTGATGCAAATGATGATGTATTATTTAGTGGCAAAAGGCATTGAAATATATATTTGTTTAATCTTGATGAAATCATTTAAATATGTTTAATTGCTATTGATGATGACCCTGGCTATGGCACAAGGGACTGGGACAAATCAATATATCAATCATTAAATCTCTATGAAAAAAAGAATTTGATCAATGGTCTATCAAAACTAACATATGACATAGACCAAATTTGTATGGCTTGCCAAATGTCTAAGTAGATCAAAGTCGCATTTTCACCCAAAAATAAAGTATCCACATCAAGACTACTAGAGTTATTACACATGGACTTATTTGGGTCATCCAATATTTTGAGTCTTGGTGGTAAAAATATGTATATGTAATTTTGGATGATTATTCTAAATTTACTTTGGTAATCCTATTAGCAAAGTAAAGATGAAGCATTTTCTATGTTTTTCACATTTTCCAAACTTTCACAAAATTAGAAGCCACTTTCAAATGTATCTATTAGAAGTGACCTTAGAAGGTGGTGAATTCAAAAATAGAAAGTCTATTGAATTTTATGGCAACAAAGGAATTCTCACAGCTTCTCTACACCTAAAACTCCACAAAAAAAAGGAGTTGTGGAAAGGAAAAATAGAACTATTCAAGAGATGGGTAGAACCATGCTCAATGAATCCAAGTTATCCAAACATTTTTTGGGGAGAATTGGTTAGCATTACTTGCCATGTGCTTAATTAAGTTACCATTAAGCAATTCTTACGAAAACTCCATATGAACATTGGAAAGGAAGGCATCTAGATATATCATATTTCTATTCCTTTAGGTGTGTTTGCTATGTACTAAACAATGGAAAGAATAACCTTGAAAAATAATATCCAAAAAGTGATGAGGTAATCTTCCTTAGTTATCCCTCAAATAGCAAAGCATTTAGAGTTTTTAATAAGAAAAATTTAGTAGAAGAATTTGTGCATATAACATTTGATGAATTTGGACTAATCCTAAGAAAAGAGAATAATGGTGATATAAATGATCCTATTTTGATGTTTAAACTTGAAATGATATTTAACTTAATTATCATACCAAATGTGATGAATGATAGTTCTTGGAGTGGTTAGTTAATGATTAACACGTATATAGTATGTTAAAGTGAAAATATGTGAAAATACAATAAAGAAGTGTTCAACTAGATAGTCTATAAGAAAGTTTAGCACAATTATCATCTCAAGATTGATAGTCAAATAGAGGTGGTCAACAAATGTATGGAGGATTACCATCACTACTTTGCTATGGATTGACTCAACCAATGAGTTAAGTGGCTTGATTAAGATAAATATTAGTAAAATACTTCCTTTATTGCAACCTCTAAATTCATTTGTTTCTAGATTTTACGTTATTAACCTCATCTTATTATACTTACATAGGAGTATTATAGTACTTCTCAACAGCAATCAAGTTATTAAGCAAGATAGGGTCCTACATCCTCCTAAAGAGAACCTTGTTTGTTCCCAAAATCGAGTCTAGATCCCCCGATGTGTGCAATACCAATATTTCACTGATATTGTAAATTAGAGAGTGCCATGTTGTTTCTTAAATGCATAAGAGACATTTTAAAAACTACGAGATATACATGAAAAATACCAAAGGAATTTTAAAGTACATGCTCAACACAAATTTAAGCGAATCAATAATATTAATGTTTGATGGGACACTGTGAAGGGGATTATGAACTTGGTGGGACCTAAATATTTTGCAACAAAATTAAGATCCTTACTATTTTTTATTTTATATCTAGCTAATTTATGAAAATTTAATAATATTTCATGTGTTTTTCTTTTTTTAAGTGAATAAAGCCTTAAAATCACTATTTTATTAAGAATTAGCCTATTTATAGATTAGACTCTAAATTATTTAATTTAAATAATCATTTAAATTTATATGGAATTAACAGACTCGATCATTCTGATAAAGTATAAAATATTAAAAAGTTCCAACATATCAAATCTACAACCAAGATTTGATCTAGATTTATTTTTAAATTTTCTTATGCTATATTAGACTAGATAAATAAATTAACTTCACATAAATTAAAGCAATTATTTCAAGTTAAATATTTTAGTATAATTTCCTACCTACATGGGCATATCCTGGGAAAATAATGATTTTAGCTCTTTATTCACTTAAGAAATAGAAAATAAAATTATAGTTAGATATAATGATTACTTTGGTTAATTAGTTACATATAATATTATTTACAAAAATTAAAAATAATAATATTTTCTTAAAAATAATTATGTTATAATTGTATGTTTTACATCTTAACTAATTTAAATAAAAATAAATTAACTTTACTAGTTATATTTTTCTACTTTTTAAGTGAATAAAGACCTAAAATCATTTTATTCTCATGATCAACTATGTAAGTATTAAACCACACTAAAATATTTAATTTCAAATAATTACTATTAATTATGTCAAATTAGTATATTTGAATTATCTTCTAAAGAATAAAAGAATTAAAATTATCTCCACATTAAATCTATCACTAAGATCTTATCTTGGTCTTAGATTTAATATAATGGTTTTTTAAATATTTTAAAATTTGCATGGATTATCAAATTCATTAATTTGATATAAATTAAAATAATTCTTTAAAATTTAATTTTTTTAGCATGATTTAATCTTTGAATGGTTTGAATTTTAATAAAATAGTAATTTTGGGCTTTATTTACTTAAAAAGTAAAAACTGTGATAATTTTTATTATTTTTTTATAAATTAGTTATATATAATAGAAAATGATAAGTACTTTAATTATTTTACATTGAATATATCTTATTTCTATAATTCACAATTCTATTATCTCACTTAACAGTCAAATACTTCTCTTATTGATTCATTTGGAATTTGTAGAGGCATGAATTTTGAATTCTCATAGTATTTTATGTATTATTTAATATTTTGTATTTTTTTAAAACATCTCCAGTATTTCATTGACGATGTGGGACTCTTTAATTTATAATACCAATAAAATACTGCTATTGTGCATCAAGGGATCCCAAGTTTCAAATGAATGAAGCAACAAGAGAATCAACATTGGTGACATGGAATTTTTAGTTAGCAAATAGGTGTTCGTCAAACACCATCCTTTTAGACAATGTATCCTAATCGTCACAAACACAAACCTTCTCCTTGCTTGCAACAGGAGAATCAACATTGGAGACATGGAGTTTGTAGTTAGCAATTAGGTGTTCGTCAAACACCATCCTTTTAGAAAATCTCCTCCTAATTGTCATAAACACAAACCTTCTCCTTGCTTCTATGGGCCATTTTAAATTATGGAGTGGATTAGCAACATAACTTATTGACTTGCACTTGTTTCACATATGTTCATGATATTTTCCATGTTTCTATGCTTCATCGTTGCTCATGATCAATGGATACTCCAAGTTTTATGCCTAGCGTGAGCACTTGGTGCTAGGTGAAGCAACGCAAGGAAAATCATCTTTAAGTGTTTATGTTTTGGTAAGCGCTCCCATCCTCTGATGCTACTCAAGAGGACTTTTATGAGTTAGAAACTCCTTTCCCTCACCTTCACCTTAAAAACAAGGTAAATTTCCAAGGGCAAGGGATTATTTTGTAGCCCTTGAGGTTGATTGAATGTGTGTGTATAGGAAATAATCCAGTGTAGCGGGCTACACTAAATATTTCAATGTAGTTGGCGTAATAGCCATTCGATGGGGCAAGTGTCATCTGGGCTATTCATGGGGCGCTATGAGTGAGTGAGTGAGGGAGAGTGAGGCTTTTGACTCCGACTCCTAGAAAAAAAACATGCACGTACGGAACAAAAGTGACTGCTTCCCATCTTCCCTAATCAGATGGGTGGTGGAAACTCATCTCCCTCTTCGCTAATCTCCATCTCCTCATCCTTTTTTTTTCAGGTCAGCTACCTCCAAATCCCCATACTTGGAGCAGACTTTGAAAATTGATCGATTCCTCTAAGTTCCATCCACAACCTCAAAGGAGTTGCCAAACCCGCTACTCTAGCAAGACTCACGAACATGGAGAAGTTCTTAAAGTAAGTCGTTTTCATTCCATTCATTCATTATCATCACTATCATTGATTTTTTCTAAAAGTTGCATTTTCTCATGATAATAATATGTGCTTTTGGTTATTACTACAAGTGAGATAATTGTTCAAGCTTCATGAGAACGACCAAGCATCTGTTTGATGAAATGGCTACTGAAGATGTTTCGTGTGACCACCTCTATGAATGAGTGCATAAGGTGCATAACACAATGAGTGTCATGTAGGTGTTTTGACAAAAAGATTGTAAAGGATATTGTGTTATGAGATATTACCATTCATGGACATATAGAATCACATAGGGCTATTAAGTTGTTGGGTGTCTACCTCTTTGAGAAAAAAAGGGTTCTGTGAAACTTTATGCTTAATTTGAAATGGAAAATCCCGGATTCCCATTTTTAGTTTCTATATTCTTCTTTTATTTAATTTCTATCCATGGATTTTATTATTGTAGTTTTCAATTACAAATGGATATGTGATTAGTAAAATAAATCTGACTTTGCAAGCTAAATGGTTCTTCATTTGAATTTTTACACCGTATATCCTGTTTTGTAGTGATTAGCATATTTACTCAAGGATGATGTTATTATCTATTTTCACACAGGCTATTTTAGGTCCATGGATTTCCATGTAGATATTGTGAACATAAATTATAGAGATGGGGCAAGTTCCCCAGATCCAAATGGATGGGGTGTCGAAATAGGCAATACAAAAGTTGATAATATGGATGCGGTGGGCAATGCCGTATAAAATGCATAGATAGGTATACATGAGTTTTTTGCCCAAAGATTCTATTGATCTAACCCCAAAGATTGGTCAGCAATTTGACAATGAGGAAGATGCTTATTAGTTCTATAAATGTTATGCAAAACTAGAAGGGTTTAGTATTAAAAAGCGCTATGCAAGAAAGTTGGTCAATAGAGACATTTGTGCTCGGGTTTTTAAATGCTCTAAATAGGGATTAAAGAAGGCCAAACTCATTAAAGTAGATTACCTGCTAGCAGACTCAAATGGTCCAAATGAAGCTTCAAATATTATACCCACAGAAAAGAAAAAGCAAAAATATAAAGAGAGATGTATCACTAGATGTAATTGCATGCCATTGCTTGGGGTTTCTTAACGTGAGTATTGTGATAAGTGGGTTGTTACAAGATTTGTATCTAAACATAGCCATGGTCTAAAATCACCAATTAAATATCATTGTTTATGATCACATAGGAATATGCCAGATTGTCAAGTAGATATTGCAGAAGGATTGAATAAAGTTGGGGTTGGTATAGCAAAAGCATTAGACTTTATGACTAGTAAGGCAGGTGGGTTGGAGAATTTGGAGTTTTCATAGGTAGACCTTAAAAATGCTTACAAAAGATTGTGTCAATCCAATTTTAATGGGGGGTAGATGCTTTATTAATGGTAGAGTGATCAAAATGGAACCCATTTCCCTCTCACCAATGTCTTTTTGCTCTTGTGCTTTTTTGCATTTGCATAGAATTCATGACTTATAGGCATTAGTGCATCACCTAGAATTTTAGTGAATTTCACCCACTTTCTATCCTGAATTGTATCATAGATTTCAATTATGGACTCATGAGCACCCCTTTCTTGATTGCATCTCTTGCTCACAATGGATTTTCTATATCGCCCTTCTACATTTTTGCTAACAAAAGTTGGGTGGATGGATGAGTTTTGTGAAGAACTTGGACGTTGCCTCTTTGGAGCCATAATCAAACACTTGCTATGCGCCACCTTGAGTTTGACTTGAATACCTTCTTCTTGCTAGCAAATATATTTCCTCTTTCATCAAAATGCCCCTTGTCTTTTGCACTTTGAATTCAATCAACATGTGTGAGTAAACTTCTCACCCGCCATTGGCAAAATTTTACTCTTCCCATCACAAAGAAAATTCATCAAACACAACATGTGTACAATTTTCTCCCCTCTTTTCTTCACTTCCAATCTTGAGATTTTGCTCCCAACCCAACCAAACAACAAAGGAATGTGGAAAGGTCACATAGATAAAGAACTCACCTCTTCTTGTTGAAACCTTGCAACTCTTTTAATGGATGATCTTGAGTTCCCAACCTTGAACTTCCTCTAGCTTGTGAATTCATTTTTTTGAACACATGGATGAGGCGTCTTTGGATGTAAGTGATGTTTATAGTTGGAAATGGAAATGATTTGTGGTGGGAGATTTCATTTCAGAAGGGGTTTGGATGGAGGAGAAAGTGGTGAGGAGGAAGAGGCTTGGGCATGAGGCTAAAAGGGCATACACTTGCACGTTTGGGCAAAGAGGATCTGACCAGATTTTATAAGAGGTAAGGGGGTTTGGGCACATGAGTGCCCACATTGTTGACTAAGTGGCTTTTGAGCAGATTTTTGGGTGCATGGGCACCCACTTTGCTTACTCAATTTGTACTTTGAACATTTGTTGGGTGCATAGGCGCCCACTTTGGGTGCATAGGCATCCACGTTGTTGACTTTGTTACATCTATGCCACCCCCTTTTCCTATGTGTAACTTGCCCACTTTATATCAAGCAATTTAAATGATCTTCTCATGTGGATCTCCTATAACATAGCACACAAAAATGGAATTAGTTGTTGTTTACAAAGTTAAGCTGTATTTACTGAACTTAAAACAATATTATCTATTTGGCTCAATTGAATTATGATTGACTACTATTCAAAACTAATTTGCACGAATCAATCCTGTTCGAATTTGGGTTGCCTCCCAAGTACACTTGGTTTAGAGTCCTTAGCCTAACTAACTTCCCTTTCATTCTTCATTTCCATGGTGAATCACATCTCCACCTTTTCTGTCAAGCATAAAGTATGCCTTTACTCTTTGTCCATTCACTTGGAATTTTTTGTCGTCTTGAGTGCATAGCTCCACCAACCCATATGGAAATACTTGACTCACAATGAAAGGTCCTAACCATCTGGATTTCAGTTTCATGGGAAATAACTTCAACCTCTAATTGAATAACAAGACTTGTTGCCCTGATTAGATCTCTTTGTGCATTATAAGTCTATCATGCCATTTTTCTTGTTCTTTCCTTGTAAAGATGAGCACTCTCATATACATTGAGTCTGAACTCATCTAGCTCATTTAATTACAAGAGCCTTTATTTTCCTAAATCAAAAGCATCCCAATTTGGCTTCCTTATGGCCCAGAATGCCTTGTGCTCAAGTTCAACTAGTAAATGACAGGCTTTACCAAACACCAAATGGTATGGAGACATTTTGATCGGTGTCTTGTAAGCTATTCTGTAGGCCCACAATGCATCATCTAACCTTCCTGCCCAATCCTTTCAGCTCTGGTTGATAGCCTTTTCCAAAATTTGCTTGATTTCCTTCTTAGACACTTCCGCTTGCCCATTTGCTTGGGGATGATAGCCCAATGCAACTTTATGCTTTACAACATACTTAGCAAGAAGGTTATTTATAATCTTGTTGTAGAAGTGAGAACTTTCATCACTAATTAATACTCTAGGTGTGTCAAATCATGTAAATATATTTTTCTATGGGAACTTAAGCATGACCTTTGCATAGCTATAGCTTCAACCCATTTTGATACATAGTCCATAGCTAAGAGAATGTATGACTGGCCCATGGATATGGGGAAAGGACCCATGAAATCTATTCCCCAAACATCACAGATTTCCACTTCCAATATATTTGTCAAAGGCATTTCATGCTGCCTTGAGATTGTGCCGGTTCTTTGGCATTGATCACAAGCCTTGACAAATGCATTACTGTCCTTGAAGATGGAAGGCCAACAGAGTCCTAATTGCAGAATTTTTGTTGTTGTCTTAGATACACCGTGATGACCGTCATATGGAGAGGAATGATAATCTTTAAGGACTTCTGATATTTCTTCTTCTGGGATGCATCTTCTTATGATCTGATTTGGGCATCTCTTGAATAATAATGGGTCATACCAGAGATAAGCTTTTACATCATGCATAAACCCTTTTCTTTTGTTGTCTTGAGAGATTAGGGGGAAGTGTTCCACATACAATGTAGTTCACATAATCAGTATACCTTAGACACCTCCCATTCAAGATGAACAACTACTCATCTGGGAATCTCTCTTCAATTGAAACTTTCTACTCGGGTCCTTCTATTGTAGAAAGGTGGTTTGCTATCACATTCTCATTACCTTTCTTATCCTGGATCTCTAAATCAAATTCTTGCAATAGAAGAATTTACCGAATAAGCCAAGGCTTAGCATCTCTTTTGGAGAAGAGATATCTAATGACTGAGTGATCCGTATGAATCATGACTTTCATTCCAATGATGTAAGACCAAAATTTCTCTAAAGCAAATACCACTACTAGCATTTGTTTTTCTGTAGTCGTGTAGTTTCATTGAGCCTCATCAAGAGTTCGGGTTGCATAGTATATTGCTCTAAAGAACTTGTCATGCTTTTGTCTCAGTACTACCCCTACAGCCATGTCACTTGCATCACACATTACTTCAAATAATTTATTCCAATATAGTATGATCAAGATAGGTGCAGAGATTAGTTTCTCCTTCAACTGATTGAAAGCCTGCAAACAATCTTTGTTAAAATTGAATAGAGTATCTTTTTCAAGTAGAGTATAGAGAGGTCCAACAATTTTTGAAAAATCTTTAATAAACCTTCTATAGAAACCAGTGTGGCCCAGAAAGCTTTTGATTCCTTTAATAGTGGTTGGAATGGTAAATGTTCAATGGCAACAATTTTTACATGATCCACTTGGAATCCCTTTTCAGAGACTTTGTGCCCCAAAACCATCCCTTCTTTGACCATAAAATGGCATTTCTCCCTATTCAAGGCTAAATTAGTCTCTTCACAATGTTTTAACACAAGGGATACATTATGTAAGCACTAATCAAAAATGGAACCAAACACTGAAAAATCATCCATGAATCCTTCCATGATGTTCTCCACCATGTCATGAAAAATAGCCATCATGGACCTTTGAAAGGTGGTGGGAGCATTGCATAATCCAAAGGGCATTCTCCAATAGGCAAATGTTCCATAAAGGCAGCTAAAAGTGGTTTTTCTTGATCCTCTGGGGCAATTACAATCTAATTGTATCTGGAGTATCCGTCAAGAAAACAATAGTATTCATGCCCAGCTAGCCTATCTAGCATTTGATCTATGAATGGCAAGGGGAAATGGTCCTTTTGGGTTGCTTTGTTCAATTTTCGGTAATCTATGCAAACTCTCCAACTAGTGATGGTGCGTGTGTGAATCAATTTATTATTTTCATTTCTTATCATTATCATGCCTCCCTTCTTAGGAACACAATGAATGGGACTTACCCAATCGCTATAAGAGATAGCGTAAATGATACCTGCCTTGATTAGTTTCAACACCCCATTTCTTACCACCTCTTTCATTGCAGGATTAAGCCTCCTTTGTGGTTCCCTTGATGGCTTATAGGAATCCTCAAACAAAATTTTATGCACACATATGGCTACATACATATGACTGGACTAATTCCTTTGATGTCTTCTATTGATCACGCAGTTACCGAACATACATATGACTGGACTAATTCCTTTGATGTCTTCTATTGATCACGCAGTTACCGACTTATGCTCTCTTGGAACTCGCAGTAGCTTTTCCTCTTCTAGTCTTGTAAGTGAGGAAGAAACAATTACAGGAAAAGTCAAGTTACTACCCAAATAAGCATACCTCAATTGATCCGGTATCTGCTTCAACTCCAATGTGGCGGTCTTGACTTGTTCAGCTTTCAATTCCTCCTCTGACTCTTCAACTCTAATGGATCTCTCTACAATTGTTGTTTATAATGCTATAAGATGCTCCATAACATTTATAGAGTTTATGTCATCATGATCAAAAGAGTTAGAAATGCAATTTTCTAGGGAATCTTGAATACTTAGTGAAGAAAGATTTTATACAATCATCCATAACCTTAACTTGGTTGCATGAATCTTTTTCATCCGGGTAGTTCATAGCCCTATAGATATTAAATTTCACTTCCTCATCATTGAGCCTCAAGGTAAGCTCACCTTGTTGCACATCAATGAGGGCTCTACCAGTGGCTAAGAAAGGTCTACCTAGAATCAAATTTATGATCTTCTTCCATGTTTAAGACAACAAAATCAACTAGAAAGATGAATTTATCAACTTTTACCAATATATCTTCAATGATGCCCCATGGATATGTAAGTGATCTGTCTGCCAGTTGAAGAGTTATGGTTGTTGGCTTCACTTCCCCCAAACCAAGTTTCTAAAAATTTGACAATGGCATTAAATTAATTGAAGCTCTTAAATCACATAGTGCTTTATGAAATCATGAACTTCCTATAATGCAAGGAATTGTAAAACTCCTTGGATCTTTAAGCTTTTAAGGAAGCTTTCATTACAAAATTGCACTGCATTCTTCAGTAAGCTTTACCATCTCAAACTCTTCTAACCTTCTCTTCTTGGTTAGCACTTCTTTCATGAATCTTGCATAGTATGGCATTTGTTCAAGTGCTTCCGCAAAAGGACTATTGATATGAATTTTCTTAAACATGTTTAAAAACTTTTTAAACTGATCATCTATTTTCCTTTTTTGAAAACATTGAGGAAAAGGAAGAGAAAGTTTTAAAATAGGAGTGTTTTCAAGGAAAGTGATTCTCCCTGGATGATATTCTTCTTTGGCAGGTTCATCCTTCTTTTCTTTTTCCTCTTATTTCTATGGAGACTCTATTCCTTTAAATGTTTCAAGAATTTCTAGTTCCCCTTTTATTTTGGGAGATGCTAATCCCTTCCCACTTCTCAAAGTGACTGCACTGTAGTGTTCTCTCGGTTTCTTCTCTGTATCATTGGGGAATCCATCTTTGTTCTGATTGTTGACTGAACTAGTCAACTACCCTATTTGTGTCCCCAATGATTTGATTGTTGCACTCATGTTTCTCATATGAGTCTCCAAATTATCAAGCCTTGCTACATTCTGGGGAAATCTAGTTCTTCTTTCTATAACAAATGTGCCCACTAACTCTTCAATTGATGGCTTCTTCTCAGTTGGCTGGGAGTGAAATCTTGGAGGCAAATACTGGGAACCCATCTGATAATTTGCATTGTTTCTCTGGTTCCCATAAGATAAATTTTCTTAATTTCTCCACCCTGATTGATATTGAGCACCAGGGTTATTGGGATAGAAATTGTTGTACCATTTGTTGTTTATGTATTTTATTTCCTCTCTTGCATGGTCAACAATTGATCCCAACATGGATGAAGGTGATTCTCCTGGGCTTACCAATCCTTTAGATGCAACATTTGATATAGCCAACTGATGAGTTAGTGATGACATCTGAGCTGCAAGCGTTGTAATAGGATCTACCTCAAGACAACCTACTACCTTTCTGACCATGTTCCACTCATTTGGCCAAGAAAATGTGTTTGAGGCCATTTCCTCCAATAATGCATTAGCTTCCACTTCTTTCTTCCCCATCAGTGAGCTACCAACTGTTGCATCAACTATTATCCTTGTTTGTCCATTTAATCCATTGTAAAATAGTTGAATTTGTATCCAATAATGAAATCCATGTTGAGGACACCTCCTCAATAAATCCTTAAATCTTTCCTAGCATTCATTCAGTGGCTCAAAGTCTAACTGCTTAAACTACGCAATCTCACTGTGTAGTTGAGCAGTCTTAGCAGGTGGGAAGAATTTGATGAGGAACTTTTCCACCATTCCATCCCAAGTGGTTATGCTCTCAAGCTGTAGACTTTGTAAGCATGCTCTAGCTTTCTCTCTTAATGAAAATGGAAACAACCTTAGTCTGACGGCATCATCTAAGATACCATTCATTTTTTATTATGTCAATGATTTCTCTGAACATAGCTAGGTGCACATTTGGATCTTTAGTTGAAGAACCACCGAACTGATTTTGTTGCACCATGTTGACCAATGCCAGCTTTAGTTCAAAATTATATGCATTAATCACCGGTCTTGTGATTCCTGAGTAATTGTCATTCACTACTGGTTTGAAGTAGTCTTTAAAGGATCTCTTAGGTAGTTGTTGCAGTGGTTGTTGATTTTCCATAGTGTTAACCTTTGCTCTTCTTACCCTCCTAATTCCTCTTAGTGTTCTCTATTTCAGGATCAAAAGAAATTACATTTGGTTCTTCTGTATTTTGCATGTACAGCTAAAACAAGAAGTATAGTTCTATTAGAATATTGTAAGTTTAGCTCTAAGACAAATAAGAAAAATCAAAAATCCAAATTAAAATTAATACTATCATGAAGCAATATTAGCAATCAAATTAAAATTTCGTTAATCCTCGGCAACGACACCAAAAACTTGTTCGCTAAGGAATTTGTACCACAAGTGCACGGTGTCAAGTTTTGTAGTATTGCAGCAAGTGAGTGTCATGTCCATAGGGATTAAGGAATCCTAATTAATTGCTAGCTATTGCAATAAACAATCCCAACTTTATATGGTGCTTAGAAATTAAAAGGTATGGCATTAATTACTATTGAATTGAAAGGAGGTCTTTCCGATCTTTACGTGATAAATGCAGGAAGATAATTTAATGGGAACAATCCCCTCTCCCGAGTGAAAGATTAACTTCTATTTGAGAATGACAATCCTAATATCCCTATTTTAGATTTATCAAACCTAGATGCATTAAACTCTGAATCGATACATTATGATCTCATAGATTATGAATGCTCTCCCAAGTCATCCATAAATCCATGTTCTTATGCCTAGATCCCTCTTGAAATCACCTCTCTCGAGTGTAAGGCTTTAAGTGCATGCTCATTCAATGGATGCTAGTCTAATGAAAGCATTAGATGCAAAACATAGAGAATAAACACAAGTTGGTATCAAATAAATAACAAAAAGTCATTACAACCACAATGTCATTGTAAGATTCATCTCCCCTTCAATGTGAAGGGTTTAGCCACACATGTTCTTGGATATTACAAACTCAAACATCCTCAAATATAGCATTTATGTGATTTGGAAAGAAAGAGAGAACATAAACAAATCTGCAAATCCTTCCCTTTTGGATCTTGACAAAGCTCTATCTCCTTTTTATCTTGATAGCTCTCTTGATTTTTGCACTTTCTTCTTCTTCCAAAGGAGAAGACCTCCAATGAACTTCTATTTTCCCCTCATAAAAACCCTAAGAAAGGCTTGATGAAAAGCTCTCCTCCTAAAACCAAAGAGAAAAGATCCCTTCCCCACGTAACTTGCAATGTATTCATATGAGAACACTTGCCAAACAAGCCACCATGGGAGTAGAGTGGGTGCAAGGGTGCCCATTTTGGCTCAGATGTGCCCAAATCCCTATCCGAATGTTGGATTGCAAGTAGTTGACTGGGCACATGGGCTCCCATCTGGGAACATAGGTGCTCACATTGCTGCATGTGTGGGACATTCTGGGTGCATGGGCGCCCACATTTCTGAATGATTCCCATGTCCTTCATCAAACTTTGTAAGCATGTGCCTTTCTTCTTTCTTTTCAAATCTTTCAATCCTACACTCAAAGTGGTGAAGTTCACTTAGAAAGTTTTATTAAAACTTTATAATTATAATACAAAAAATGAGTCAAAATGCCATGTTGAGCATGCATATTATGCATGTTATCATCACGTCTGAAGATATGATTTTGAACTTAGAACTAGCATGAAATTGCTTTGCTTTCACAAGTTATCTTCAGCAATGTTCAGAGATAAGTTGTCAATGTCTGAAGTTAAATTTTGGATTGACCTATTCTAGCAATGGCAATATCTGAACTTAGTGCTTGGGATTTTTGGACTCGAAATTCTTGCGTCTTTACTTCTCTCCTCTATTGGTCCTTAACTGGATGGTAGCTCAAAAGGGGGGGGGGTTGAATTTGGCTTTCAAATATTTTGGCCAATAAATTGAGAGATATTCTTA
>JAYJMB010082370.1:0-21658 GCA_036873735.1 Pouteria campechiana
CTCTGTCCCGTCAGCTAAAAATTTAATTAAAAGGGTGAGTCTAGGCATAACTCAGTAAGCAAGCAAAAAAAATGACTATAAATAATATAATAAACAGCAGCAAATAGAGTAGTAAATAATGATGCAAACAGGCAAAACATGCCATGCCATATGCAGGATGTCATGGTCAATCAGTGGCCTCATTAAGATTTTAATGTTAACATCTCATTAATTATTTCATACATATACTCATAATGATATCCTATACATAGTTAACCGGTCAATATCGACTTGAATACCGATACGTCATACTGCCTTTTCTTATCTGTTAATCCACGATTACCTCTTATATTAGTATACTGCTCCACCATAATCCACACACGCCTCCTTGAGAGGGAAAAAAACTAGAACACTACCCTTTCACTCTTCAGTGTGTCAAGTCCATCCTGGCTCTCCTAGCTAGAAGCTTGAAAGGCCTACATAGCCATATTGCTGTATCCGGTGGCACCCCACCCTCATCACCTCATAAGAGTACCAGTTCTCCATAAATACGCCTACACAAGCTACTTAGGCCAATCATAGCAATCAGGCCATCTAGGCCAATAGCAATGCCCGACCGCTTCGGCTGCCCATACAACCACCCACTAGCCAACTAGGCCACTCCTCGCTACATGGTAGATAGAAGTTGGCCCCACAGCCATTATAAATAAATATATATATATATATGAGCTACACTGGGCTCTGCGCCAATCAGGCACCAAAACTAAAATTTATTGATACTCTCGAGGGCGTAGAATACATGTATATAATTTCTAAAATAAAATTTTTATTTAATATTTTATAAATATCCAATTGAACTAAAAATATTTCTATAGTTTCCTAATAATATAAAAAAAATTTGACCCAAATTTTAGATCAAAATAGTGTAAATTGATCAATTTAAAATTAAAATATGAAAATATAAAGAAAAGATATTAGACAAAATTATACATCTCTTTGTCCCTAAAAATTCTTATGTCAATTCCAAATAATATAATAGAATTGTGGTATAAATTTTTTCAGTGCGACATATTGTAAAATTAAATTTTTAAGAAATTTTATTATCAAAAAATTATAAAAATGGATGAAATATCCATATTAATGTGAGGATGATGAGAAAATATATTAATTAATAATTAATAGGTAAAGAAAAATTAAAAATTACATGTGAAAAGCTGAAAAACTGAGTTGACAGTAATTTTTGAAAAAAATTAATTTAATCAAATTTAATTAAAAAATAAATGATGAAATTACAGAAATAATAGATGGGAAATTAATTTGGGCATATGATATATCGAATGGATGACTCACATGTGTAAAGAATGATAATTTGATGGCATTTTGAAAATTCAAGAGAGTGAATGTGTATGGAAGTGGGTGGAGCATAGACTACCAAAGTAAAAAAACAATATAAAAAGTATGTTTTCGTAATGCCTATCCCATTTCCATCCTTCTCATCTCCCATTCCATGCTAGCCATCATAAACCCTCTTTCCTCATCATCCCAATTTTTCCTTTTAGGCAATTTTGCTTCAAGTGATCCACAACAAATATTGATTCAAGTAATTAGTGGGCTATAGGATGTATTTTCTCTTGAGATCAAGAAGTGATAGTCACCCAAACATGGTAAAATATTGCTAATCAGTGAAAATCACCAACAAAATTTAAATATTAAGGTAAGTGCTTAATCTAATTTAAATGGTAATGATGTTTATGAAAGAATATTATGCAAAAGTTGATTTATCTTCAATGAATTTCAAACCCTACTTCAAGGGGGATTTGTTAAAAATTTTAATAGGGAACTAAGGCTTTGTTAGAGGGTGGAAATTTGATTATGAGGACTGTGCAAATTGCTCAATTAATTAGCAGGTAGTTGTTTTAAGTTATTTTAAGTTTAATTTAATTTCTTTGAATGATTACAATTTGGGCACTTGTAATCTAAAATTTTTATGTATGAGTTACATGAAATTAAACATGAATTATATGCCCCATACAAGCATAATTAATTTATTATATTAGCATGAATTAAATTGCATTAAAAATAATGAAATTCAGATGAATAGTGCACTAACAGAACACCTTACCAAGTACCCCTCTTGAGGTTGATTAAAACCAAATTTAATGATGTTATTTTGAAAAATGAAAAATATGCAGCTAAAATATATATAACTAATCATAAAAAAATTGCACCATTTGATTCCTCAAAAAAATATGAATATTAAATACCCTGAAAATGAGATGCTGATAGCGTCCCACCCTTTTGAAAATTTGCTTTATTTTTAATATTCTTGTTTTGAATTAATTTAAGATAAAATTTTTATCATAATTCTATTATATTATTTGGAATTGAATTAAAAAATTTTAGTGTCAAAATATATGAATAATTTTGTCTAACATTTTTTCTTTATATTTTCATATTTTAAATTTAAATTAATCAATTTACGTTATTTTGACCTGAAATTGGGGTAAAACTTTTTTTATAAATTAGGAATCTACAGAAATATGTTTTGTTCAATTTTATATTTATAAACTAGTAAATAAAAATTTTATTTTAGAAATTTTGTATATGTATTTTACGCCCCCTAGAGTGCCGATAAATTTCAATTTTAGCGCCTGATTGGCACAGAGCCCAGTGTGGCTCATTTATGTATTTTATAATGGCCCTGGGATAACCTTTGTCCGCCATGTGGTGAGGAGTGGCCTGGTTGGCTAGTGGGTGGTTGTATGGGGAGCTGGCGCGACCGGGCATTACAATTGGCCTAGATGGCCTGATTACTATGATTGGCCTGGGTAGCTTATGTAGGTGTGTTTATGGAGAACTGGTACTCTTATGAGTTGATGAGAGTGAGGTGCCACTGAATACAGCAATATGGCTGTGTGGGCCTAGCAGGCTTCTAGCTTGGAGTGCCTGGATGGACCTGACACACTGAAGAGTGAAAGGATAATGTTCTGGTTTGTGTCCTTCATAGGGAAGAGTGTGTGGATTATAGTGGAGCAGTATACTGGTATAAGAGGTAATCATAGATTGGCAGATAAAAAAAAGGCAGTATGATGTATCGGTATTCGAGCCCGTATTGACCGATTAACTATATATATGATATCATTATGAGTATGTATATGAAATAATTAATGAGATGTTAACATTAAAATCTTAATGAGGCCATTGACTGACTATGGCATCCTGCATATGGCATGGCATGTTTTGCCTATTTGCATCATTGTTTATGACACTAGTTGCTATTATTTATTATATTATTTATAATAATGTTTTTTTTGCTTACCTACTTACTGAGTTTTGCCCAGACTCACCCTTTTAATTAAATTTTTAGCTGACAGGTTAAGGGATGGAGCCCAACAGGGTGTTGGGTCTCATGACGGGGCTAGGCCATGACACCAATAGTGGATTTACTCCTTTTTGTGATGTATGATGATGTATATTATTAGATGAATTTTGGATATATATTAGACATGTATCATTACTTAATTTGACAGCATGTCATTTTATGGCGTGGGTGTATATGATTTGACAGCTAGGGTACAGTATACCCCGATCTTGGTCTATGGGTGTTGTGGTGATGTGTGTTTTGGAGGCAATAGTTGTATAATTTGTGTAGAAAATGGTAGGGCCTGGAGGTGGTCATATTATATTTGCATATTTGAGGATATTTGTTATATAATTATTGTGGTTTAGCATGTTGTGTATAGGATAATGGTGTTAAATCAGGGGAGACTCTGCCGAAATTTCTAAATTTACCACTAGTAATGCTCCAGGGAGGAGAAGCATTACAATAAACCTATCTATTTTCTCTCCTATTTCATGCATCATTTCAAGCCAAATAAACACCATTCCTAGATGCCACAAAATTCCCATATTGTTGTCCAAAATTGGATGCTTTTCTAAATGCTTTTCAAGTGCAAGTTTTCATTCCATTAAACCCCTACTGCTGCCCAATTTTTAACTACTCCTTATGCATTCTTTTAGTGTATTAAACACTTCATTTTAGAGTCTGTTAAATGATTAATTAGGGTTGGAATCAAACCATTTATACATACATCACTCTTCATTGAGACATTACATCAAACATCTCATGTGCTTCATTTACATTACAATTTTCAGCAAGATGCAGCATGTTTCATGCATTTTCAACAACATACAACATATTTCTAACATAATTAGCATTACAATAGCCCCTAAAATGATATGATTAAACTCCAAATTAATCAAATACACTACCCAAATCATCATTCACTTGTACATTGCTTCTCATTGGTGCATTTCATCAAACATCATAGGTGCATGGATTGAACTCAAATTTTTGGCAACATGCATTGAGTTTCATGCATTTCCTAACCACTTACATCCAATATCTACTGCAGTAACATTATAAAAATATCATAAACAATTCAATTTAGACCCAAATTTGTCCCACAATCTACCAAACCATCATTCACATCCAAACAGCTTCCAACATTCCAATATGTTGCTGTCCACTTTTTGGATAACAACATACACATGAATATCAAGCCCAATGTCCATGAAACGTTATTAAAATGATTTCTTCCATGAAAATTGAAATCAAATCATATAATTTTCCCCATTTTTACAGCCCATGAATTGCTTATTATAGCCCTAAAACAAAAATTGTAAAATAAATTTAGGGAAAATGCTTAACACTTCAATTTCTCATTGATTCCACTCTACAAACGAAGCTTCCACTCCAAATCTTTAATCCCTTGCATGTACAATAGCAAAAATGTGGGCAAAATAGAATTTTTTTTTTCTTCCATTTGCACATCCAAACTGATGGGGATTTGTGTGGATGATCTTTCCCTAGCCTGGACAAATTTTTCCAAGTGAAATCATGTGGAAATGGAGGGAAAAATGGGGTGTAGAAGCTTCGAAGAGGGTCTATTTCTCCTTAGGGTGTGAGAGGGAGAGAAGAGAGGGGCATGGGAGTGGTGGAGCATTATACTTAACTCCCCATTTGGTGCTCTGGCAGTGTGCCATGAACTACACATGCCCCATGCAATTTCCCCCACTATAATTCCTTCAAATATTAAATTTAATATGTCATTACATCCCCCACACATGCGTACATTAATTGCATAAATAAATTTCCTCAAAATTTTAATTATTCATGTGCACAAAAATCCCAAAATTAATTATTTAAAAGATTTGTCCTTCCCTCAAAATTTTGGGGTGTCACATCTAAGTCATCAGAATTTGTCCAAAATTAACTACGAACAATATGAATATAAGTTGAAAGAGAAGACTTTGTCTGAAATTAACTTCAAAAGATAAGAATGAAGCACCATCTTCTTAAACTCTTCCTCAAAAAACTTGAATCAATTAACGTCATCTAAACTTAATGAGCTTCATTCCAAAATGATGAATCAATCAGCTCGCTGCAGCATCTCTTCGACCAATGCTTGCCTAAACCAGCAACTTATCTTTTTTCTCTAGTAAGGTTGGCATTGCAAATGGTCCAACTAATAAAAATTAATTGGAAGATGGCATATTTTAAAAAAGAGTTAATCATAATGGTTTTCTACATTTAATGGAGGTCACCTACTACCAATGGCAGGAATTGAAAGCTAATTATAAATGCAACAATGTTGAGATAAAAAAAACAATAAGGGATAATAAAGAGAGTGATTACTAAGCCAAAACACTACATTCAAGATACTTAAGCCTCTCACTTGAATCTTTCTCATCATCCATTAAAGGCCGTCAACTACCATTTGAGAAGAGCTTTTACTTTTACATTCAAGTTTTAGATTTCTTCCCTTGTGCTTTCTATAAAGCACTCGTATAAGTGTATTCAATTTTTTAATTCTTAATCTTGTAATTGCTTTGAGCTGGTAGTTGGAACTAGGCTCAAAAAGAGCTATGAATGTCTATTGAAGGGTGTCTTACAGACAATAGCTATATTCTTTATGCCCCCTGGAAGAGTGCGTGTTGCGCTAGTTTATGCCCCCTACAAGAGTGTGTGTTGCACTAGTTTATGTGCCCTAGAGCTAATCTAGAAGAGTGCGGTTGCATGATTGTATTTCTGCTATTGTGAGATAGTGGAACCCAAGACACTAAGAAGAGAGTATTCTTGAAAGAGTGGAGTAAAGTATTGAATCAAACCACTATAAAAATCCTTGTGTCTTGACTATTTGCATGCCTGCTGTTTGTATTGTTGCTAGAGGGATATTAACTCTTAAAGGGATTTTAGCACAAGTTTTTAATTACCCAATTCACCCCTCCCCTCTTGGGTATTTGCCTAACCTTTGAGACCAACAAGTGGTATCAAAGCGACCTAAATAAATACTTGTAGTGATCCAATGGCAAACCCATAATTCTTTGCTCATGTATTTTCTGAGGGCCAATCGTCTACCTGGCCACCTTATTTGATAGAACCAACTACGCTTATTGAAAGTTGAGAATAAACCAATTTATTATTGCCAATGACATGGAATCTTGGAAGGCCATTGAAGTAAGAGTCACCCTTCCTACTAATGAGATTGGTGTATAGACTAGAGAGGAGACCATCGCAGTTCAAAATAATGCAAAGGCTATGAATTCATTGTTCTATGGACTATCTTCCACTAAGTTCAATAGAATGTCTTCTTACACTACTGCAAAAGACATTTGGGATAAGTTAATGTCTATTTATGAGGGATTCTCACAAGTCAAGGGGACTAAAAGGAATATATTAATAGAAGAATTAGAGAACTTTAGAATGAGAGAAGGAGAGAGAATATTTGAGATGTATGCTCAATTCTCTAAGACAACTAATACTTTGAAAGGCCTAGAAAAAGAAATTTCTAATTTTGAATAGGTTATGAAGATCCTGAGAGTTCTACTGGAGTCCTCGAACCAAAAAATCACTGCGATAGAAGAAGCAAAGGACATGAACATGCTTTTACTAGATGATCTCATCAGCTCTCTGATGTCACATGAGCTGATCAAAAGCAAAAAAGAAGAGCCAACAAAATAGAAGAAAACCGTTGCTTTCAAAGAAACTATGAAGAGCAGCAGTGAATCTACATCAAAGTCAAAAGATGACGTGGCCATGCTAGCTAGAAATTTCAGAAAGCTTGTAAGACACAACAAAGGTAATACTTCAAGAAGACAGTCTAGACAACAAGGACAAAAGAAAAAGGCTGAGAGAAAGAAAGATCTTCCCATATGCTACAAATGTAGAATAGGACACATGTTTGCAGCATGCCCTAATGAAGAAAAAGTGAATGTGAATGATAAAGAAGAAAGAAAAGAAAAGAACAGAATAGAGAAATAATTCAAAGAGTATTCAAGAAATCAGGTTAGAGGAATGTACGTGATGAAGAATCCTTTAGCACAAGCTCAAGCGAGAGAGATGACAATGAAGTGGGGAACCTTGTAAGAATATGCTGCTTAGCCCACGTAGACAATGAGTCAATGAGACAGCTCTCCACCAAAGAATATTACACAACAGAACTAGAGACTGAGGTAAACACTTACCATTCTTATAGTTCTGACTCTTCAAGCTCGAATAACAATTATACCAAATGCAAAAAGCTTGATGAGCTATAGCTACAATATAACTCTCTCTTCAATGAGTTTGAAACTCTTAGCCAAAAATTTGCTTAAAAGAAGAGACACTTTAATGCAACTGTCAAGGTGAAGGCAATCTTGGCAAAGAGAAATCTGTCTCTACAAAAGTAGAAAATTTGAAAAAGGAGTTAGAAATATTGAATATTATGTTAAGAAAATTCTCTAACCCAAGAGAATCGGTTACTAAATTCATGCAAATGACTGGTCAAACTAGCAAAAAGGGACTTGGCTATGAGCGTTTAGGTGACGAAATTCCATGAAAAATTGCTAGATGGTCTAAGGGTATGAATCTCATAGAAGAAAGAGGAAATTGTTTAAACATTAGAAGGTTCATAGGACATTCTTGGGTGAGAAAACTAATGGATTATAATGCACCTAGTGGGACTCTAAACACATGTCATTTTTATGACAAAGTTGGACATAAAGTATATGACTGCTATGTATACTAAGTGCAGAGGGGAGGAGCACGATTATGATCCTTTCAAGAAATCTAAAGGTGGGCGGAGGAATACATCCATTACTTAGGGATAGGTTTCTTCAAGTATGAGAAACCCAAGTATTGGATGGGGGATGGGAAGATGAGGGGTTGGAGATGGATATAAAATACTTGTTACTTCATTTCCCCTTCTCTTCAAGTGCCCTAGATGGTAGTAAAGTTCAATTCAGGGCTATTTGGCTTAGATGAAGATTATTTTCTACAAAGCCAGATTTTGAAGAGATATACTTTTGACTGGGTAGATCGAAGATGGCATTTCCATGATCAAAAGCATCATCATTCCACCATGATAATTGAAGATTACAAGGAATCATCCTTTACTTCTTCAATTGCTATCTAATTTCAAACTTGATTTCATGTCCTCTTTACTTTCTTTCTAAATCTCCTTTGCTGGATTGTTCCACCTTCTTAGCAATGGCAGTGTAGGATGGCAAAGATGGATTAATATAGATTAGACATGGGAGAATAAGCAGGTAGTCGATATGATTTTTGAGAAAGAATGAATGAATGTTTGTCGGAAATAGAATATGATGTGATTTCTAACAGCTGTAATTTTAATCCAGTAAGAAAATGCGACGTAACCTCAAGAATAATTTTTTGGATGATGGATATTATATGAAATAAAGATTTTAGAAAATAGGAATATGTTCAAACAATGATTAGTGGATATCAAGAGTTTTGAATAGAAGGTTAATAACTTTGGATAGAAGCTTTGTCCGAAATAGAATGGTTGTCGAACTGAGACAAAGTGAACTTTAGGTACTTGAAGTGTAGCTTTAGTCAAATCGTAACAAATCAAAGCATTTCATTCACACAATTGACAAAATAACATCAAATTTTTATGCTTATGCATTCATGCTAGTCATGCCTAATTCTTTTCTAATATTGCAGAAGGTCTTTAATGGCATGGCTTAGTACAAATATCTACAAGTTGAGCATTCGTAGGCACATATTCTAAACATATATCATACTTTTCAACATGTTCTCTAATAAAATGGTGTCTAATCTTTATATGCTTGGTGCGAGGATACACAATAAGGTTCTTATTGAAGCATATGGCACTAGTATTATCACGCTTAATGGGTATTTCTCTATACGTCAAACCATAATCCATAAGTTGTTGCATCATCTAAAATAGTTGTGCTCAATAACTTCTAGCTGCTATAAACTCAACTTCTATAGTAGAAAGGGAATACTTTTTTATTTTCTAGAGAACCATAAGACTAAGTTGTTTCCTAGAAACTGACAGGTTCCATTGGTGCTCCTTTTATTAACTTTGTACCTCCAAAGTTAACATCTGAATATCTAACCAATTCAAAACCAGTTTCTTTAGGATAACAGAATCCCAGACTTGGCATATCAACCAAATACTTGAAAACTCTTTTTACTATAGTGAGGTGTGTCTTCCTAGGATTAGACTAAAATCTAGCACACAAGCATACACTAAACAAAATATCAAGTCTAGATGTAATTAAATAGAGAAGAGAACCAATCATACTATGATGCAATTTTTGTTTATAGGTTTACCCTTCTCTTATCCAACCTCGTTGAAGTACTCATTGGAGTGCTTGCTACTTTTACTTCTTTCATGTTGAATTTCTTTAGCATTTCTTTTGTATACTTGGATTGATAGATGTAGGTTCCATCATCTTTTTGCTTGATTGCAATCTAAGAAAATAGTTAAATTCGCCCATTATACTCATCTCAATTCAGCCTGTATTATCTTTAAGAAATCTTCATACAAAGTTTCAATAGTAGAAATGAATTTGATATCATCTACATAAATCTAAACTAATAAAATATCCATGCATATATTCTTGATGAATAATGTAGTATCAACCTTTCCTCTTTTGAACTGATGATCTTTTAAGAATTTATTCAACCTTTCATACCAAGTTCTTAGAGCTTTCCTTAGTCCATATAATGCTTTGGTAAATTTGTATACGTGATCAGACTGATCATCACTTTCAAAACTAGGAGGTTGTTCTACATAAACTTCCCCACTTAGATAACCATTAAGGAATGCAGTCTTTACATCCATTTGAAATAGTCTGAAATTCTTGTAGGATGCAAAACCAAGTAACATCTTAATGACTTCTAATCTTGCTATAGGGGCGTATGATTCATTAAAGTCAATTCTCTCCTCTTGGGAATACCCTTTAGCAACCAACCTTGCTTTATTTTTTTCAACTAGTCCATTTTCATCCAACTTGTTTCTAAATACCCATTTAGTTCTAATTACATCATTATTTTCTAGTCTTGGAACTAATTCTCATACTTTATTCCTTTCAAATTGGTTCACCTCTTCTTGCATTGTAATGATCCAATTTTCATCAATTAGAGCTTGATCAATGCAAGTGGGCTTTATGTTAGAAATGAATGCATAATGACCACAAATGTTCAGCATAGTTCTTCTTATCCTAATTCTATCATATACATTACCTATGATTTGATTTCTTGGATGGGCACTAATGTGTTAAGTCTAACCCCTGTACTAAGCTTAATTTTGATGATGAATTAGATTAAATAACTTAGTTTCAATGATGAACAAACAAATGAGTAAAGGATTAAGGAACAAACAGATTACCTTCCAAGTGTTGCAGTATTAAATATCAAAAATGATTAAGGAAAGTAATCGCAAGAAATAAAAGGAGTTAATTATAAAATCATTATATTAACCCTTCAAAGGAAGATATATAAAAGGAATGCTCAAATAAAAGGTCATTCAAAAATCACTAAGAAGTAAAACAGAATCTATTCAAAGACTTGGCATGAAAGTTAAAAGTTAAGAAGAAATCAAGAATCAAATTAGAAGTTAATTAGAAGTTGCTCAGAAGTACTTGTGAATGACATCAGAAACAAAATACAAAACTTAGCAGCACTCAGGAGTTACTAGACGTAACTTTGAACCATGCTAGAAGTAGATCAAAACTTTCTTAGAATCAAGACATAACATTAATTCAAATCAGAGGATGGATAGAAGTTTCATCAGAATCACAGAAGCAATGCAAAAGAAACTTCACCTATGCAAAAGCAACTCAAAAGAAACTTTGGCTACATAGAAACAACTCGGAACTCTAACAAACTATACAAAAGCAGCTCGAAAGAAACTTTGCCTATATAGGAGCAGCTCAAAATGCTGACACATTGCACAGAAATAACTCAGAAGAAACTTAGAAGCATTCTTGGAGGCATTTTCAAGAAGGCATGAATCAAAGAAGTATAACAGAACCAAAATCTAAGTTTCACAGGTAAATCAAAAGTTACTCAGAAGTTCTTCAAAGACTTAAAATATGAATATTGAAGGATAAAATAATGCACAAAAAATCTAAAGAGGATACTGCCAAAAAATTTACTTATCACAGAAATTCTGAAGAACCATTTCAGAAGTTCTGTTAAGCTATGGATCGAATGACAAAAGTACTATGCACTTTACTCAAAATTTTTGAACTCCTAAAAAATGACAAAAGTTGTTACCAACTCTGCCTAACTAATTTAAAAATGATTCCAAAGGTTGCAATGGCTAAATGTTTTCAAATCCTATGTAAAGATGATTAAGGAGACACTTAAACATCATCAGAGAACACACTGAAAATCCTCTAATTCAAAAAGAGCATTCACGATCTTCCATCATTCAACTATAGCTGCCACGACACTGCTAGAGTATTCAAAGCCTTCAAAACCATATCTGCGTCAACTTCAAAAAGAGTTTGAATCTGATCTCATCACATACTTTGTTCATTTAATTGAGTTTTAATTTTGTACATGTCTCCCTAAGTAAGACGCATTATTTCGTCCATTTTATTTGGAAAACAAGTGAGTTAGTTGGTAAGCTCTGTGAAACCAACAGTTTGTAAAGTTTCTGGTTAGCTTTGAAAATCTAGTAAGTTAGTTGGTAAGCTTGAAAACCAACAGTTTGTAAAGTTTCTGGTTAGCTTTGAAAATCTAGTAAGTTAGTTGGTAAGCTTGAAAACCAACATATATAAGTTAGTTGGTGAGCTTGGAAACCAATGTGTAAAATTTTGGGTGAGCTTGAAAAACTAGTAAGTTGTTAGTGAATTTGTAAAACCAACAAGTGTTTTGGTGAAAGTTGAGTTCAGTAAAGGAGACTGACTTAGAGAAGTAGAGTAGGAACCAGGAAGGGCCGAACCACTATAATAATATTATGTGTATATGTGTGAGCTATTCTTTCTTTTATCCTAAGCATATCTCTTTAGTTATTGGCCAAAATTTTTGAAAGCTCAATTCACCCCCCCCCCCCCCTCTTGAGCTACCATCTAGTTAGGGATCAATAAGTGGCATCAGAGTAGGATTCACTAGTTAATTTTCAATTACCAATATATTAACTTGTGAAGAGATTCAAATGGCCAGTATATTCCATAACACATTTACTGAAGGATAATCCACTTTTAGACCTCCGCTTTCTGATGGAACCAATTATGGTATTGGAAGATGAGGATAAAAAAATTTTAATTGCCAAAGATTACCAATTGTGACTTGTAGTTAAGAATGTAAAGAATGTTGCAAACATGGAAGATAAATAAACACTAGAAGATATTCAAATAGTAGAACGTGATGCTAAGGCAAAGAATTGTCTCTATTATACACCATCTTCATTTGAATTTGAAAAGATTTTCTCCTATGACTCAGCCAAGGAAATTTGGGATAAACTTTAAGTAACACATGAAGGTATAAATCTAGTAAAAGAAACTAAGATTAATATACTAGTACAAGCTCCATGAAAGAATCAGAAACCATCTCTAAAATGTTTAAAGGTTTCAAAAAATCACCAATGAACTGAAAAGCTTAGGAGAGAAATATGAAGAACCCAAGTTAGTTAAGAAGATCTTGAGATCTCTACCTAGATTTTGGATGCCTAAAGTGACTGCTATCTAGGAAGCAAAGGATCTAGATAAAATAATAGTGAAAGAACTCATGGGATCACTTATGACCTATGAAGTCTTAATGAACCAAAAGGTTCCAGATGAATTCAAAAGTAAGAAGATTGCTTTACAAGATGATTCAGAGAATGAAGAATCTTTAGAAGAATCCTTAGCAAGTGAAGATGATGAGGATATGGCAATGATAACCAGAAGATTCAAAAATATGATTAGAAAGAAGAAATTTGGAAATAACTCCAAAAATAACAACAAGAGTAAGGAAAAGAGAAATGACATTCTAATATGTTACAATTGCAATAATTTTAGGCACATGAGATTTGACTATCCAGAACTAGATAAAAAGCAAGGAGACAAGAAGAAAATGTATAATTCTTACTTTGATAAAAAGAATATTACTAATAACAAGAAATTTGAAAAGAAGAGAAAAGCAATGGCTACATCAGAAATGCTGGAGAATATCATGCAAGAAAGCTCGAGTGAAATAGAAAAAGAAAATAAAGCTTAATTCAGTTCACTTACCTCAAAAGAAAGAAGTCAGGAGGAGCATCATATAGAAATAAGCTTCATCGTCATCCATGAAGATGAGGTAAATTCAAAAACTAAAACTTCTGATTTAGAAGAATTATTAGATGAGTTATATTTAGATTTCAAAAATTTAAAAGATAAACACAAAGAAACAAAAAGAGAACTAGAAAGAACAATCTATGAATGTTCTAAGTTAAGAAAAGTAAACACAGCTCAAAACTAACCAGAACCTTAACATTGAACTTGAGCAAACAAAGCAGAAAATTATACCCTTAGAAAAATATTAACTTCTATATTATTTAAACTAAAGGCAAAGAAGAAAAGTAGAGAAAACCACAGAAAGAAAAGTAGCAACATGAAAAAAAATTAGAACACAAATAGAACCTAATTTGGATACCAAAAACTATTTCTAACATAATAAATACAATAATATCTATAGATAATAACTTAGTAGCATCTAAAAAGTAATGGGTACTAAAATATTCTGCTACTAACCCACCTGGACCATTCCTAACTGGGCAACTAAAATTATAGCTTGGCCTTATTATTATAAGTGTGCTTGAGAGCCACAAGGAGTAACAAATGGTATATTGATAGTGGTTTCTCAATACACATGACATGGGACAAGGAGCTGTTCATAGAATTAAAAGCTAAAAATGGAGGAACACTTCCTTTGGAGACAATGAAAAAGATAGAGTGGTTGGGATTGGTAAAATCAGCCAACCTCACTCTATTACTATCACATGTTTTACTAGTAGAAGGATTAAAACATAATCTTTTAAGTGTTAGTCAATTTTGTGATAATGGTTACAAGGCTGTGTTTAAATCACATATATGTTCTATAATAGATAGTTCAAATTCAGTTATAGTACTTGGTAAAAGATATAGAAATGTATATTTAGAATATTTGAGTGATATCTAAGCCAAATGTCTTATTATGAATAATGAAGAATATTTGCTATGGCATAGAAGACTAGGACATGCCAACAAGTTCATGATTGAAAAACTATACAACAAACATCTTGTTGTTAGCTTACCAAAACTAAAATTTCACCAAAATGAATTATGTGATGCTTGCATAAAAGGAAAGCAAGTTAGAAAATCATTTAAATCTAATAAAGATGCATACACAACCAAACCACTTCAATTGCTATACACGGATCTTGTTGGACCAACAAGAACTAGAAGTCTTGGAGGGAAACATTATGCATATGTCATTGTAGATGACTATTCTAGATTCACCTGGGTAATGTTTCTCATTTCCAAAGATGAGACTTTTTCATTCTTTGAAACATTTACCAAGCGTATACAGAATGAACACGATTCTCATATAGTAGTCCCAAGAAGTGATCATGGTGGAGAATTTAAAAATAAAAAATTTACTGCTTTTTGTGAAAGCAATGAAATTTTGCACACATTCTCTACACTAAAAATTCCTCAACAAAATGGAGTAGCTGTAAGGAAAAATAAATCCTTGCAAGAGATGACAAGGACAATGTTGAGTGAATATGACTTACCTCAATATTTTTGGGTTGAAGTACTGAATACTTCATGCCAACAAAACTCCATTTGAATTATATTATGGCAGAAAATCAAACGTTTCTCATTTTCACACTTCCGATTGGAAATGTTTCATTCTTAACAATGGGAAGGAAATCATGGCAAATTTGACAGCAAATCTAATGAAGGCATTTTTCTTAGCTATTCCATTGTTAGCAAGGCATTTAAAGTCTATAATCTAAAAAATAAAACTATAGAGGAATTCATTCATGTAAAATTTAATGAAAGTACTAACCCCACTAGAAAGATAAGCAATTTTGATGATGAGATAGGAGAACTCACAACATATATGGATAAAATAAATAAACAAGATAGAGACAAAGATTCTTCACAATTAAAAACAAAAAAAGATGACGAAGAAATAGATGATGGACCATCCATCAATGTGGTAAATAATGAAGGTAACAATTCCCTTCCCAAAGATTGGAGATTCATGTATGATCATCTTGAAAATCAAGTAATTGGTGATATTTATGATAGTGTGAGAACTAAGTCTTCATATCATTAAATATGTGGTAATTTTGCTTTCATTTCTCAACTAGAACTAACTTGCATAGATCAAGCTTTAGAAGATGAAAACTGGATTAGAAGAATTGGTTCAATTCAAACATAATAATGTGTGGGCATTGTTCCAAGGCCCCACTATCAATCTATTATAGGAACTAAATGGGTTTTTATAAACAAATTAGAAATCTAGTATAGTAAAAAAAAATAAAGCAAGATTGGTAGCAAAAAGACACTGTCAAGAGGAAGGAATAGACTATGAAGAATCATATACTTCTGCCCCCATAATTGAAGCTATTAGAATGTTACTAGCATTTACATCTTTCATGAATTTCAAACTTTGTCAAATGGATGTTAAAAATGCATTTCTGAATGGTTTCATTAATGAAGAGGTTTATGTAGAACAACCTCCTAGGTTTGAAGATCCTTATGATCCAAACCATATTTTCAAACTCAAGAAAGTTCTCTATGAATTAAAACAAGCTCCTAGAGTATGGTGTGAGAGATTAAGTAAATTCTTAATAGAAAAAGGATTTACTAGAAGTAAACTAGACACCACACTCTTCATTAAGCATGACAAAAGAAATATGCTAATTGTTCAAATCTATGTAGATGATATTATATTTGGTGCAACTAATGATAAATTATGTCAACATTTCTCTAAATTAATGTAGGGAGAATTTGAGATGAGTTTAATGAGTAAGATCAACTTCTTTTTGGGACTTTAAGTAAAACAGATAAAGGAAGGAATCTTTATCCATCAAGCAAAATACACCAAAGAATTACTCAAGAAATTTGATTTAGAAGAAGAAAAAACATTAGCCACACAAACGAGCATATCCATTAAAATGGATAAGGATGGAAAGATAAATCTATCTGTCAAAAACTCTATAGAAGCATAATAGGATTTCTTTTATATTTAACTACAAGTAGATTTGATATTATGTTCAGTGTCTGCATGTGTGCATGATTCCAGTCAGATCCTAAAGAATCACATCTAATTGTTGTTAAAAGCATATTTAAATACATTTTAGATATTATAAATCTTAGACTATGATATTTAAAAGGTTCAAACTTTGAATTGGTAGGGTACTTTGACTCAGATTTTGTAGGATACAAAGTAGATAGAAAGAGTACCTCTGGATCATGTCAGTTTCTTGAAAGCATGATCATATCATGGTTCTCCAAGAAACAAACATCCGTTACTTTATCAACTGCTAAAACTAAATATATAGCTGTAGGTAGTTGTTGTGCACAAATTTTATGTATGAAACAACAATTGAATGATTATGGTTTGAAATATTTAATACTCCTATTAGATGTGATAATACTAGTGTAATAAATCTGACAAAGAATCCAGTGTTGCACTCCAGAACTAAACACATAAAAGTTAGACATCACTTCATTAGAGATCATGTATAAAACCATGACATTTGCTTCAAATATGTACCAACTAAAAATCAGTTAGCAAACATTTTTACAAAACCACTTCCCGAAGATAGATCTTGTAAAATTAGGAGAGAACTTGGTCTACTAGACCCATTTGCATGAAATGCTTATTACATGATTCAATCATAATATAATGTTAATGATCACATTAAGATGTCTAAGATCATTCATAAATGTTAATTAAAATGCTTCAGAAGTAATTTAGAAATTCTAAAATAACATTTCGAAGGCATCAGAAATGATTCAAAAACTCCATTACATCACTTAGAATGCTTTCGAAATGACTTAGAAAATCTGATAGAACATTCAAAATCTTTCAGAAGTAACACAAAAGTTCCGATATGATCTCAGAACAATTGTTACTTGTCACAAAAGTTTTATGAAACTCCCTTAGAACTTCTAACTCACGTGCCTGATTCCCTAGAACTTCTACTTTTAAAAGTTCCTTATGCACACATCCCTTAGAACTTTTGAGGTTATTAGCACAGAAGTTCTTATTAACTTTTGATGGACACAAAATCTCTAATACATTCCATCCCCTAAAAAAATCCTAGCATCAAAAACTCTACACACTTATTTCCTATCTCTGAGACCTTTTTCAGAAAAGGTGATTCAAAATTTCTCATCTTCTACATTTTCCCTACTCCAAATCACTCTCATTTTGATTCATCCCCAGAGATTTATCATCCCCAGAATCTCTAAAAACCCTCTCCTTCAAAACCCTAAGTTGAAAATTCTTCTAATTGCTACAAATGGTGAGGAAAAAGAGGGTGAGCAAGTGAGCTGAAATCTCACTTTAGATTCTCAGATAAGGAGAAGAGAGAGTTCAAAAGGAGAGACTGCAAGGAAAAGAAGAAGAATAAAAGATTGCATTCTAAAGGTAATCTTTAATAACAATTCTTTGGCTCATAGTAAGTTCATTAAGTATTTTGAAAGAAGAAATATTTTGAAAGGAAGTGTCTTTGACTTCGAAGTGTTGGAGAAAATGGTCTGAATCTAGAGGTGACAAATTGGGTTTAAGTTCCAAGGCTAGGAAAATTTCATGAGCTATAAGGATAAGTCCTACACTAGAATGCTTCAAGCCATGGTCACTAACTTCAACTATAACACTAGAAAATCAGGGATTGGAAAGAATGAAATAAACTTATCTCCAGAGAGTATAAGAAATGCATTTGATATTCCTGAGATAGAACAACAACAAATAGATTGGCCATCAGATAGAACTAGGCTATTTTTAGATCTGGCTAGAGTAGAAATTAAAGAGAATGTAACATACTTACATGTCAGCCATCTGAAATTAGATCTCAAGGTTACTCATATGTTGATCTTTGACAACATATATCCAAAGTCGGGAGGTGCAAATTGGATTTTTGAGAAGGAAGCTAGGATCTTATGGGCTATGAAGCACAGGAAGAGAATAGATCTTGCTCAAATTATTGTTGATCAATTATACTTGGTCAAGACATCTACCAAGTATTATCTTTCATATGGGATAATAATGAGAAAATTTCTAAGGATAGACAACATTAATCTCTCCAAAGAAGATGGAGAAGAATTCATAGCAAGAGAAGCAATAAACAGATCTACTTTGAAGAGAATAAGCTTTAAATTAACCCCACAAGGCTAGATTTCTTAGAAGCCAAGAAAAGAAGAACAAATAAAGAAAACAAAAACTGGAGAAGAAAAAAGAGACAGGCAAGAGACTGTGGAAGAAGCAACAAACATAAGACAAAAAGCCACAGGAAGAAATGAGGAAGTGACAAAACTAGAGGATAGAGAGGAAAGTATAGTAGCAATTCCCTCAAGACCTAACCAAACTCAACAACAGTCTTCCATTCCTAAAACTCAACAACCCACCTACTCAGTTCCACAAAACCTTGAAACCATTGTTTCAGCCTACCTACTACCCATCCTCACAAGAATAACCAACCTTGAAACCCAAAACTCAAACCTCAACCAAAAGATGGATTCAATTTGGGAATCACTAGCTCACAGGCTAGATGCACTGAGTGCTCAAATTGAAGCTATCAAAACTCAACCTCAACCTGACATTCACCATCCTATCCATTCTCTCCACAACATCATTACAAATCCCAGTTCACCCATTCATTTTCCTATAGATTCATCATCTTCCATTTCACATGCACACACTCTAGCTCCAGAGGTTATCCAGCCTTAGGCTAAACAATCTAAAGCTATCATTCAAACTCCCACAAAAACACAACCCTCCTCTGTCTTCCCAAAATTCATACCTATTGAACCATCGCCCAATCTACAAGAAGATTATCTTTCAAATTCCTATAGAGCTATTATTAGACATGCAAAGTATCTTATCGTAGTAACACTTCCTAGATTTTATTTCCTTCCGAAAGGACCATCAATCTATCTGGACTAGGGTTATTATAATCTCATTCTATTAGGAGAAATAATTCCCACTTGGATTGAAGAGCTTCCTCCATATCTAATGAAGAGAGCTCCAACTCCTCCACCAACTCCTCCAAAGCTAGAGGATGAAAATTGTGATATACTTCTTGGTATTTTTCATCTAATCAAACTTGCATATTCTGAATTCAAAGCTCAATCAGATATCAATTCTACATCTCTAGAATGTTTCTTTCCCACAATCTTGTCATCCATCCTTCAGCACTTCCATTGCCACAAATCATGGATTAGATTGCTCTTTCCATAATACAATTGATCCCTAATCCTCCTCTCACACGCATAGGCCATAAAATCAACATCCTTTAGTTAGAATCTTTCCAAGATGCAATACTGAGAAACTTCTTCAGATGCTTCTAGCATTAAGGCCTCCTTGAACAACATTTTCATCTCCCTCAGGAGCTCATAATATCACTTTCATAACTGAGGAAGAGTTTTCATTCTATTCAGAAGCTACTCTGCAAGCTATTATTGATAATATTCATCTTTCTTATCCAAAGCTTGCTGATTCAACACTTCTTCACAAAATATGGGTGTGTTATTCCAAACCAGGCCCCACTCCAAAACCAAAAACCCCACCTTCTCCAAAACCAACTCCAAAACCAATAACATCCAGAAAACCACCTTCTGTTCTCCTAAAACAAACCGTTTAAACAAAAACAAAAAGCTAATCCAGAATTCCACCAGCAAAAGTTCATAAAAGGCTTCTCCTCCTTGATACACTTTGTATTATGAGGAATTCATGGCTAGAATGAATGCCAACACTGAAGCCATTCTTAAGAAGCAATCTCCTCTTTTTGTAAATTCTTAGGCCTCACATTTAAAGACCGCATTAATATCATTTATGTTTCAACCTATAAAAGCCCCTTCTTAACCCAAGAACCACCCACTACAACTCCCATAGATCCAAATTTTATTCCCCCACCTCCTCCCAAAATTAAAAAGTTTGTATCCAAACCTAGGTCATCTTCCAAACAACCCACTCAAAAACCTACCTCCACAACCACAACTTTTCCTTCTATGACTACTTCTAAAGACCCCCACTTCTTTACTCTAACCTACACTAGAAAACTAAGAACCTAACTTACTACTAAATTTAACTTACATCTTCCTTTTCTAGCTACATTCATTTTTCCATGTAATGTTACTTCATTATGCTATGCTTTTTTTCTGTTGTATCACAACCTGCCATGATATTTCTTATTTTGTTCTCATGTATCTCAATTACACTTGCTATGTAATTTAACTACCACTTTAATGTATATACATGTTTTGTTATTTTAAAGCAATCTCTTTCTTATCCCCTTCCACTTAATTCTTTTTTATTATGACAAAAAGGGGGAGTAAAATAAGAGAAGAAAGAAAAGAGAAAAATAAAACTAAGTACATTCAGGGGGAGCTCATCCATGCAGGGGAAGTCCCACTAAGTATAGAAAAGCACATTGCATACATTGCATAATCTAAATTTTTTTTATGAAAGGTTTATCACTCAAATATTTTGTCAACATTAAAAAGGGGGGTAATGTTAAGTCTAACTCCTTTACTAAGCTTGATTTTGATGATAAATGAAGTTAAATAACTTAGTTTTGATGATGAACAAGCAAATAAATGAAGAATAATAGTACTAATAGTTACTTTCCCAGTGTTACAGTATTAAATATCAAAACAAATTAAAGAAAGTAACCGCAAGAAATAAAAGGTGATAATTATAAAATTATTACATTAATCCTTCAAAGGAAGATATACAAAGGAATGCTCAAATAAAAGGCATTCAAAAATCACAAAGAAATAAAACAAAATCCATTTAGAGACTTGGCATGAAAGTTAGAGTTAAGAAGAAATCAAGAATCAAATTAGAGGTTAATCAGGAGTTTCTCAGAATCAAGACATAGCATTAATGCAAATCAGAGGATAGATAGAAGTTTCATTAGAGTCACAGAAGCAACTCAGAAGAAAATTGCCTACATAGAAGCAACTTAGAAGAAACTCCGAAGCATTCTTAGAGCATTTTCAAGAAAGCATGAATCAAAGAAGTATAAGATAATCAAAATCTAAGCTTCACTAATAAATCAAAAGTTACTTAGAAGTTCTTCAAAAACTTAAAATATGTGGTGCTGTCGTGGGCACACCAAATTTAGAACCTTGCTCCAATCTAATTTTCTGTAGTAGTGTGAGTAAGGGTCGA
>JAYJMB010082381.1:3788-21657 GCA_036873735.1 Pouteria campechiana
TAAGTGAATAATTCACTATTGGAGTTTAAAAAACGTGGCCGGGGAGGCTAATCTGTGGGTTCAGTAGCCACCGACTTAAAATATAAAAGGTTTTCAACGGTTACAACTTACAACTGGCAATCCCTGATTGGGAGAGTTACCAACAGCAGATAACAAAGCATTTGCTGTTTAAACTTTAAACAAAGCGTTTTCAATTAATGTACATGGGCCCATGATATGTCCTTTTCATTTTTCACATGCTATGACATTTCAAAGTGATCTAATGGATTGATATTATGGGTCGTGGGTCCCAAATTCAATTAGACAAGAAATATGTCACATCCCCATGTTTTTTTTTTCTTTTTTGTCCGTTGGAAATAGCTAGTCAATTAAGCTATGATGGTTGAGGATGATTGAAAGGAAAGCTGCTACCTTCAAGCCCCGAAGAGATAGAAAGGGTTAAAAGGGATTGTTCAAGTAGAAAATATAAAATAAGAAAACTAAAAAATAATGGAGAAATACTTGAACTTTTTTCAATGATATACCTCCTAGGATTATTTCTTAATGTTAGGTTCGGTCATTATCTGTCGAAAGATTAAAGACCTTAGGCTTGTGATTTTGATATATATTGTCGGCTACGTAAATTTAATTTTAGGACATCTGCCCGTGAACAGCATGCTGGCATATTATGTATGATTAATTTGATTGAGGGGTAATTATTCTCAACACCTTTCAAATCAAAGTGGAAGAATGATATTGAATAAATTGCAACTTGGACAAGCTGACTTTATTTAGGGTGTGATACTGGTTGACCAAATACAATGAATTGCCTTGATCATTATACTTCTGCTTCTATTATGAGTACCACAGAACTAAAGCGCACCACATCTTTATTCAAAAGAAATGTATCTTTTCTCATTCCCTTTACAGATCATGTAAGTGCTAGAAAAAGGCTTCATTTGAAGCTGGTAGAGTAGGGAAATCTGCAACCATGATACCCATTTTGGTTGTAAATTAAGCATAAATATACCTCAATCTGAATTGTTCGGTTGTGTGGTTCTAGAGATTAGCCATGAAACAAAGATGACACTGAAATTATGATAACAAGGAGGGTTCAGCGTACAAAGTGATTCGAATCCTGTAAACGATGTGGATTAATCATAGTCTGTAACTGTCCAATCAATCTGATCTCCCTCTTGCTGAAATTCACAGCCTTGTAAATGATTCAGATGGCTTGGATCGATTTGCAAGCCTCGCACTAGTAGGCTGGATGTCTGCAACATTTCTGCATCATGGTATCAGTTTATGTTCCTGGAAGAATCTAAGAAGCAAGGAAGCAGATGGAGACCAGTGTATCTGTCCTTTTTTTTTTTTGCCATTATGGCAGAAAAGAACGGGATGCGCAAAAGGGAATGTGCTTGCTCCTACATCTACCTCTTGATCTATGAACGCCCATCCTTCCCTTTTCTATCATTGCTTTCTGATCAACAACAAGTTGCAATCGGGCGACTTCTTTTCTGTTTTGCCTGGTCTTTAAGCCCACTACCAAAGTGCCCATGTGTCACTTTTTGCACAAGAAAATATATAATTCCAGATAATCAAGTCTCCCACTAATGTGGGGTCTGAGGAGAGTGAGATATATGCAGCCATACCTGCATTAATGTTTAATTATGGGTCGCATTATTCATGTTAAATGTTCCCTCATCTGTTGGTTGAGGCATTCGTGTTGAATACTGGGCTGCATCCATGTGCAACACGTCATGTTAAATATTCTCAATATTCTCCTTCCCACTCCCATGTTTAGGTGGATTTTATTCCCACATGCAGGCATGGGACACTTTTTCAAGCCTTCTCCTTTCAATCTTCTTTTCCTCCATCTCAGAAATCTGGAATTCTGTAGCCTTATTCACCCTTTTCTATCTTCTGTTCCTCGCTTTCAAAAATTTAGAATTCTGTAGCCTCATTCACCCTTTCCTATCTTCTTTTCCTCCCTTTCAGAAATTTGGAATGCTAGTCTTTTCCACCCTTTAGAAATTTGGCACAAGCTGCGAGTGAATGGTAGCATTTTTTATAGTATCAGATATACTGAACGATACTTTTCTTTTACATCCAAACACGCTCTCCAAATCCTCAGACAAATTCCAATTGTTAATTTAGGGAAGATATTCTTATAACAAGAAAGTTACGACATCTCTCTTCAATACATTCACAACCCACAAAAGGAATGGACACTGCAAAACCAGCTTGGACTATACTGGGATTTACTGACATGCGACAAGACAGCAATTTACAATTATATTTACGTGGATGAAGTAGAATTTCCCAAAGCATTGCATGTAGGCGACCTTCTATAAGGGAAGGAACTGCTTTTTTTCGAAAAGATCAATATATTCTGCATAGAGATGGATCAAGAGATTGAATGCCGTCGATCTCTGCTTGGCTTTGTCTTGCCTTTGGCATCAGAAGGCTTGAGTCCATCAGCTCGTACAAATGGGTACAAACGCCCAAGCTTCTTCGACATGGAATTGATGAATGATTTCCTTGGCAATGGTGGCTTATATGAAGATGGGCTGCCTGTTGCTGGTTTCTCAATTTCTTTCAGTCTCATCTGCATTTTCACCAGCTCAAGCTTCAGGTCTTGATTTTCTTTTCGCAAACGCAACAACTCTTTTGTTGGTGGGTTGTCGTCGGTAGTGTAAGCACTTGGTTTGTGAATTAAGGCTGGCGATTCTCCCCCCACGAATGTCCCATTCATAGCATCACGGAACCGTTGTTGTTCATGGTAAAGTACCTGAACAACTGTCTGCACGGGAAGGCGGTCATTCTGCGCCGCATGAGCACAGGCCTCCCTTGATAGCTTCTGGCAATCCATCAAACTGCAGACCTTTTTCCTTTCCATATCACTCAAAGAAGAATGAGCCTGCAATTTCATTTGGGGAAATAAGACCAGAACAAAATATCCATGCTACTGAAATCCTATTCCCTACTGACTAGAAGGATGGTTCTGATGAGAGAAAATTATCCAACTGTGATTACTCTGGTCAGCATTGGATCAGTAGCTTCCAAAATTTGGTATGTTTATTCCGGATATAAATTGCATGTATATGATTGAAATTGGAGCTTAGGCATTTTATCGTACAAGATGGAGCTGAATTGTTCATATAACAAGATTCAGGTGGTTCACCCCAGGAAAGAGCTTGGATGTTAATTACAATGATATTTAGATCCCAATTGAGGGCTATTATAGGACAAGCAAAAATCAATGACAGAGTTCCAAATACAAAATGCTTGAGATGATCCAATTCTGTGAAACTAAGACTTGGATGCTAGTAAAATGACAGACAATGCTCATGGCAATGTAGTTTTGTGAGGAAGTGTACCTTCAAGTATATATCTATAGCTCTGTACATGCCATCCTCAGTGACTCTTGCTCGTTCTGGGATCAATTCAGCAAGGCCAATGAACTTCGAAACGCCTAGGTTTGGATCTGATGCTATTTCTGCAATGTAGCTCTCCATAAGCATTCCAACCCTCTCCAAATCATTAGGAGTAGGAGAGACATAATCATCATCTGTACTGTAGCCAAACCGGCTTCCCTCTGATTCATTATCCAAGTAATTTATCAAGATCCGCTGTACTGTGTCCACATCAAACATGGTATCACCAGCAAAGGAAAATGAAGGAATCAATAGATCATCCAAAACCGCCTGTCCGAGCTGCAGACCCATTCTCTTCTCCAGATCAAGCCGGCAAGCAACGGTTGTCTCAAGATAAATGGCTGCACGTAGAAGCATGGAGAGGAAGCTCACAGACATTGCATTCCTCTCCCTTGGCAGGAGGCTTACAACTGTTTCCAACACCACTCGCTTCTCATGTTCTTGTCTGGGTTCTATTTTCTTCCTACCTCGTCCAAATATGTCCTGCACCATGCTTTTACAGTAAAACACGGCGAAAAAATGCCTTTTGTTTGAATGTAAAGTCTATCTTGTGAACTTATGTCTAAGTTTGAATGGAACTAATCCCATCTGGGAACTTGTTCGGATTCAGTATGTAAATGATTTGATGTTTAAAATGCCAAAAAATGTGGACTGAAAATTACAAAATATATCAGCTTTGAGAGATTAAGTGCACCAACAACTGCCGTATTTCAATCAATGCAATTTTGGGGTGAGTTCCCCATTTTTTTATGCTGAAAATACTCATATTTCAATGCAGCTGAACGTACAGATGTAATTGAAATCAATAGATTGTCTTTCCTCTCTTTTAATCAGTTCTGCATTAAAGACAGATTGCATATACAAACACAGCAGTGAAGAAAAAGAAATCCTGAGTGATCTTGGTCGCTCACCAAACCTCGGAGGGATTTCTGTGCATAAAGCATGAGTATTGGTCCTAGCGTGTACTGCTTCAATCCACGAGCCTTCATCGCCATGAGTAGCCGTTGGAAAACATCGATCCTCAAGACAGTCAAATCATCAGCCCACCAATCAACAAGAGGTTTTTGGTGAGATGCTGAAGAGCTCAAGCTCTCTTGGCTATTCTCAGTCCTTCCTGATGAAGAGAGCTGGCTATCCTTGCATGCAAGGTAGGCAACTGCATCAATGCATCGGCTCACAATTTTCCCCTTCTCTGCCATTGGAAGGAGATTTTCAGAAGAATGCAATACAGATACAGCCCCAGATACGCTCTTCAATGCGACTTCAGTCAAGTAGGCCTCGGACCTGCCGACCAGATTTCCAGATGAATACTCTTCTGTCATATCTAGAAACTCTGCCACACATCGGAGCATGGCAATGTTCTCTATGTTGATTTCGAAGTTGATCCCATAACAGAACTTGGCAGCCAATTCAAATGCTTCAGCTCCACCTGGAATATCCGGGATATCAATGAATGAAAGGTCTGCATCGTTGGATTCTGAAACCATTTTCCTTATGTATCCACACTTTGAGACCAGTGGAAACTGCATACAAAACAGCATTGTATGAGGCCAAAATAAGCTTGGAGCCAGCCAATCTACAGAGTATTAGGATGGGCAGTTGAAATTAGCTCAGCTGTCGAATTCAATGCAGAACAGATGGCTAGAAAGGGGTGAGAACTTTGCTCTGGTCATGCTTGTTTTCTGCTTGTGTTGTGCAGCAGGGCGAAGCAGCACTCATCATTTCAGTGCTACACTGTTCTCGCAATTCAAGTCAGTTGAGCATCTAAACCCAGTTTAGTTTGGTTTATTTGATCCATTCATTCACTTAGCTTTTCATTTTATTTCTTTCCCTTGTCATGGCCTCTAGAATCAGCAGATCGCATTAAGGAGAAGTGCTAGGAACCTTCTCATGGATCATCTTTTAGTTGAATCGAGAGAACCCAAAAAGCGACTACTATCACTATAAAGAGAAAATTATTTTAATTAATCAAACACTACGTCAAAAGATTTAAAAAAAAGAAGAAGAAGAAAGAAATCAGAAGAAGAAAGGCAGAAGTCCTTCTAACTAGTCTAAATCGACTAAACCGCATTTGCTTCAAGACTCATGCAACAAGCTGAGTCAACCCAAAGTTCGACCAGCTCAATCGTTATTTGATTCTGACAGTTGCATCCCTTAACATGGGGAGGTTGAACGGTAACCTTGTGCAATGAGAAGGAGGCTCCTCCAGCTTGAATCGTGACGTCGCTTGGGATCTCCTGAGAGAAAATCCTGTCGAAATTCAACAAGCATCTTCATGAATTCCATTCGACAGTAAAAACTAAAACCAACATCACTTGCATAATCTCGTTGCAAAACTCCAACAAAAACGAATTCTTCTGCCATCTTTTCCTGCTTTGGGGTGACACAACAGTCCACCAGTGCTGTCGTGTACACACCAAATTAGAAAAAGAATAGGGTATGTGCCCCAAATGGAGTGGTTCTAAACATCCACAGCCAATAATAATTATATAAAAAAAAAAAAAACCAACGAAGGAAATATCCAAGAGGACATTATTTAAACGCAAAGAGTTCAAACCATTCACTGGTTCTCTTCATAGCAGTCGAAAGCAGCTGTTTTTTCTTGGTGGACATCACAACAGGTGGTGGTTTTGTTACTGCTTTATCAGCCTCTACCATCGCTGTGATTGGGAGCGAAGCTTATCCTTTTCTCTATCTGGTGTCCTTATCATCGGAAGAAGAGGAAGAAGAAGAAGAAAAAAGATTAAGATGTGCTGCTGTTATTCTTTGGTTGTGGTGGCCAAAGCACAAGCCATCCTTTCTTGTCATTCCATCTTATAATGGTCCAATCACCGGAAGTGTCCAATCACTGTGAGGGAGACATGTTCTCATACAACCTTTTCATGCTAACTTTCACATACAGTGCTACCATCCACCACAAAAATTCCAGTGGTACAAAACATCCGAACCGTCCCAAAAAAATGGGCCCAAGATCTGTAGAGGCAAAAATGGGTCCAACCCACCTTCTGGTGCAGAGGCTTCCTTTCTTTGAACCGTTTGGATGATTGGACCACCCTAGTTTTTGGCCCTTGGAAATTTTTATGATGTTGCTCATTACAATTTCTCAACCGCGCATATGGAATTGAAATTCTTCAAATATATCTTGATTCGGCCTCATTATTTGATTACAACAACCGCGTAGTTCACGTAATGGTCTTCACTTTGATTGCGGAATGTTCGTGGATTTACCAAGCTAACCTTTTCTCTTATGCCAACAAGGGGATCAAATCAGAAATTTAAGTGGGTCATGCACTCATGTCGAAAGAAATATAAAGGAAATATTTTTTAGCATTAAAATCATTTTGACAATAAGTGACATACGAAAAAATGTGTGTAAAATAAATAAAAAATAAAATTGCTACGCATACAAAAATATGTGATACGTGTAAAATAAATATTCACATTTTGTAATTTTTATTTTTTGTGGCCCAATTGCATGCCTAATTTGGATGAATTTAGACAACAAATAAGTAAATTATATTTATTTATTTTTAATGCAGGTGGAAGAAACTATAAATTATCGTGGGTTACGCTTTTCCCAGGAATTACAAACCAATTGAAACCATCCATTAATCCTTATTTCTAGCTTAAAAGTCTTCTTAAAAAATCATAATAATTTATTTTTTATTTAAGCCAAAAATGATTAACAACTAGGGATAGGGTTTAAACTATCATACATATGAATGTTGTTAATTTTAGATAAAGTATAATTTATATTTTTTATTCAAATTCATATTTAGGTGTAAAATAAACAAAATATAATAATATGAAACTCATGTGGGCGACTTTATTTGAAAGTATATATTTTGCCACTCTTTCATTTTCTTAGCCCACATTATTTGTTTTTTCTTTTTTTTTTACTAAAGGCTCCGTATTCTACCCAATCCTCTCTCCACGAGCTAGCTGGAAGGAAGATTCATCACATGCTGCGAATGGATGGGAGAAAATCCAGCCAAAATCGTGCTTATTGACTCCGCAATACCCACCTAATTTTGGACTTTGTAGGAGTGGTTTGTTTTTTGAGGTGTCTTCATTTTCATTTTCAACCTACTGGGGCCCTGTATATGGAGAAAATGGGTGGAGGTAAGATGTGCTCTCTATGCATGTTCTGTGAGAAATTTCTGCGTTCTTGTTGTTCATTTGGTGGGGCCACTGAATAAAGGCTCAGATTGAATTTTGGGCTCCTCGCCTAATTTGGGGGCCGTCCAATGATCAGTAAAACATCATTGTGGTCCCTAGGGGTTCAAGTCTAGATCTCCAATGAGATAGTAGAAGAAAGGCTCAAACTCCTCCCATCTCAGCCACCCCAGAACGCCAGACGAATCCAGTTCACCTACTGCCCAACGCCATAAAATTCTCAATGCTATAAAACAAAATAAGTGTTAAAAAAAGAAATTTTAATAAAAATTAATGAATAGTCCTCTTGCAATCATTATAAATTCTACTAAACACCCAATTGCATCATCAGCCATGCTACACTTCTTGGCTCATCCATCTATTTTTCAATTATTATTTTTATAATCATTATATTTATATATTTTTTATTTTTCAAACATTTAACTATCTCTCAAGCACACAATTTACCGTATTTTGCTTGTCATCCGGAATTTCTTCGTCGTACGACGAGAGATGATCAGGTTTGGAATCAGCATGTCTGCCTGGTTTGATAATACGCATGTTTTCCGTTTGGCATTCTCGTCCATGGATAAGATCGAAGCCACCAGACCAGGACGATTATACAATATAAACCTCAAATCAGTTTTATTATTGCAAAACTATGATTGAAAGGTGGAGAATCAGGGCACAGTCGAAGGACAGAGACAGAGAATGCGTGATGAACGCATGAAGGTGGGCCTCACAAACAGCTGATACGCATCCAGACTCTGCAGATTTAGCACAATTCAGACTGTGGAGGTTGGTTGATTCAAGAAAATAAGCATGCCAAATGCCAAACTAAAATCATTATTTTTTATAATGTACCTACACGCGGATCAAATCATACTAACATATTCAATTTTAAATCATTATGGCAATTTAGGTCAAATAAATAAATTTAAACTACTTTATTAAATATAAAAAAATTAAAAATCTCCACATCCATGACCAAGATTTGATCTCGGTCATTTATTTGAAATAATAATATTCTTTAATGTTTATACTTTGTAGGGATAACCAGGTTTGTTAATTTCATATAAATTTAAATAATTATTAAAAATTAAATAATTTAAAATAGTTGATGCTTAAATAGGCCAAACTTTAAGAAAATAGCATTTTTATAGCTTTTTCACTTAAAGAGCTGAAATATGTGATCGATATTGTTAATATTTTTTAATTAGTTGTATATAAAAATCAAAAGAGGATTAAATTTTTTTTCTTAATCATATATTTAATATAGTGGTAATTTTTTACATTTTATACTTTACTTGGATGAGCAAATCCATTAATTTAATATAAACTTAAATAATCATTTAAAATTAAATAAATTAGCGTAATATAATTTTTGAATAAGTCTAATCTTAAAAAAATAATTATTCAAGAGCTTTATTCACTTAAAAAGCAAGAATATATGATAGATATTCTTCATTTTCATAAATTATTTATCTATAAAAATAAAAATAATACTATATATTTTAATTTTGTTATCAAAGAAATAGGTCCCACTTAGGAATTCTTGTTTCTGCTAATTTATCTCCTAATTAATTAAATACCTTCACGCGCACTTCCGGACTCATCAAGCTGCATGTTAAATTTTCGGTAGTCCTTCTTGGCCCATCTACAGAACCCTTCCCTTCCTCAAAATGATGCTTTCCATCCTATCCACAAATTCCAACCACAATGCAATTGATTCAGCCCAACCTTTTGTTGATATCATATTTGGTTGGATGTGCATTAGGGTGTGTGATAGACCCTAATGATTGGCTGTGTAATTATCCAAACCCATCCTTAATGTAGTTAAAGTAAATAGTTTAAAATTAGGACCTTTTGAATATACTTGAAAGCAACCCAAGAAATTTCTGGATTTAGCCTAGCAATTATTGCACGCGTTGAGTCCAATCAAACATCAGCCAAGGACGGACGAGGGAGTGCATTACAAGCCCTGTTGTAGTGGTGGCTGGTGGGGGACTGGGTGTGCAAAGATGGGGTGCAACTGTGCTCCTTCCGAATGGCGGGTAGCGGCCTAAAGGTTCTTCACAATGGTGGGGGGCAGCTGGTTGTAGGAATTATGTAATCTAGCTCAGTACCACCGGAAATATGCTGACAAGAATAACTGCGCTTTAGGCAACATGCATACAGAACTTTCTCGTCTCCTGACGAAGCCCCTGCCTCTGGGTTCTTTACTTCTTGTACCTTCTTCACGTGGGATTGGAAGCGCCTTGCCAATCTTCTCACACGTAAGGTTTGCATCTCCTAAGCGTAATATCTACACTGCAGTTACACTTGATGGGTGTTTTTAGAGGATACTTATTTTCATTAAAAAATTTATCTATTTTCTCTCTGTTCTTTTTATTTCTATAATTATTGTTTTCCATCAGGTCGCATTATTTATTTTCTTTTTTCTTTTTTCATTTTTTCCTGCCACTTTTCCTTATCCTCAAATGAACATCTAGAGGATTTGGGCTCTTTTTCATAATCATGCTGGTCATTTATTAATTTAGAAACCAATGATTTTGGCATTCTTAAAAGGATTTTGATAAAATATGGATACTTTTCATAAATGTTTCAAAAATGCTAGTGAAACTTCAATTATAGATAAAAAGCATAGGCATATTTGCAAATGCCCCTTGCAAAAGTAACAAGCTGTGCCCACAAACAAAGAGCTCTAGCTCAGAAAATGATGGTTGAGTAGGCACGTGGGTGGCTTTCAGATCATATGTCATCTATTATAGCAAAAACACCAAATTTCCCGACAAACAAAGAGATTTAGTTCAGAAAATGATAAATTTCAGTCGATACTAAGTAGTCAAGCGGGAGGATTCCTAGTTATTATTATTATTTTTTTACAATAATACTCTTTATTTTTAGACTAACGAGCTCATTTTTTTTTGCAGCAAAAAAAATCCTGATGCTGAGCATACGTTTTGAAATCCGCTGCTGAGCCACATGCAGATGTACTAACTTCCCGCAAATCACGCATGTGGGGGTTGGAGATTGATTGAGATAGGTGGCTGCAGCAGGCGGATGTCACAAGCTGGCTTATGGGTCCGATCGACCCACCTGAATAACTAGCCTTCACTGTTCCTAAAGAAAACGATAAAAACGATAATTTGCGAGTTCGTAGAATGATCCAATCCTACTGATGTCATCGATGCTGTCTGTGCCTTTCACATGGTAACATTGGGTGTGTTTGTTTGAGGTAAAAGACACTTAAAGCTTCTTTTCTGGCTTTTTTTTCAGACTCGTATAATATTTCACCATCCTTAATTATGGATGACTATCATACTTTTTTCTAATATTTTGCTTTTAATCATTTCATAATTTTTCTCGTTCATGCATTATTGACATGATTGTCTCTTTTTTAAAATATTTTCACTTCCTTTACTCTCATAACTGAATACTTAAATTTATAATGATAAGCTCAACTATGATCAAACTCTCAAAACGCATGTCCGCCAAAACATTTCATTTAAAACATGTGCATGCTATGATCTCGGTTTTTCAAGAGCATAAAAGGTAAATAGAAAAATTGATTTATATGGAGATTTCCTTGTGAGGGCAAAATGTCATTTTAGTATTAACTTATAATAGTTACACCTCATCACGAGTTGCAAAGGTAAGATGAAAGGATGGTGTAACCCCCTTGCACAATGCATAGATAGGCATGAGACGGAAAAATCGCTCAGGCAAATGCGAGCGATCCAATTGGCAAAGTCATGAGCGCGGCATGACTACGGCAACAATCTGGAGCGGATTAACGACATGGGGTATCATAATGCATGAGGCGAGTAGCGGAGTGGCATGATCAAGTACACTAGATGCAGTGGACGTAGGCTAGCATTGGACGCTCAAGCGAACTACACATTGTGAGCGCAATGACATAGTGATGCTTGCGTGGTACCTGATGGGGACAAGTTGGACTAAGTCTTGATGAGACATCGCACATCCCTTGTGAAGAAGAGGTGGTTAGACACCTCACCCTTGGAATGAATCTTAGGGACACTTGTCATTCATTTTTTATGTAGAGAACATGTGGCAAGCCTAGAGTAGGATACATGGGGTTTAGTTATATATATAATGTATATTTAAAGCCATTAGACTTTCTCACTTAACATGAGCTAATCTCCTGGGGAGCACTTTGTAGTGAGCTAGAGCTGAGGTTGAATATTATACAATCAAATATTTTTCTTAGCGAAGGTTTGGGAGCTTTTTCCTATAACTTGTATTGTTATTCCTTCTCTTGAGCATTTTCGTTATCTTGGGTTCCTCTTTTTATTATTTAGATCGATTTAGGTTGCTAAGGCTTGACACGTCTTAGCCCAGTTTTGAGTTGAATCACAGACCAAGTCCGAGCTTGCAACATTTGTAGTATCAAAGGTCATTTTCTGTTTTCTTAGAAGCAACAATGACAGGTGTAGAATAGTGGGAAGAACAAATTCTTACACTTGAGTAATAAGTTGCTGGTATCGTTGGGGATGAGGAGTTGATCGAGTCTAATGCATTAGATGACTTGGGTGGAAAGATCGTGAGATTAGCTGAACAGATGTATTTTCTAAACGATAAACACGAGATGTTGCTAGCTAAGCTTGAGAGCCTTGTAGATGATGTTTCATTGCTCAAGAAAGCTATTCTAGAATCCAATGTTCTAACTGAAGATTGAAAACTAAGGTACCAAATCCTTCTCCTTATTCCAAGGTCAAGAATGCTAAGGAATTGAAAATTTTTCTTTTTGATATGAAATAATATTTCAAGGTTAATCATACCCCAGAGGGAGAGATGATTACCATCGCAAGCATGCACCTGATTGGTGATGTAAAGTTATGGTAGCGAAATTATGTTGAGGATGTAGTTTGACCAAAGATCATGATGTGGACAAAAATGAAGGTAGAATCGAAGGATCAATTCTTGCCATGTAATATTGCATAATTAGCTAGAGAATCATTAAGAAGCCTCTAGCACATTGGCACTATGCTTGAGTACGTGAAGATCTTCCAATCTCTGATGCTAAGTGTAAAGAACATGTCAGAGAATGATAAACTCTTTAATTTCATGATGAGGTTGCAATCAAGGGTACGAGCAGAATTGCATCAAGAAGGTGTCAAAGACTTAGCATCGGCTATCACAGTAGTTAAGAGCCGTACTGACTACAAGGCAAATCAGGGAATGTCAAATAGAAAGAAACCAACTTATAATGGCAACAATCAGGCAAAGAAAGGTAGACAGGTGAGCAAATTAAAATCAAAGGATTATCATGGAGCACCTTTATCAGGTTGTTTTATCTATAGGAGCTAGCATTTTGCCAAGCCAAGGATTGTCCTATGTGCCTCGCCGGTCAACACTACCAGAACGAACACTACTTACTAATCAACTAATCATTTCCCCACAACCACAAGATCGACTAAACGAGTAAGGATTACACAAGTGCAAACTATATTATTATAACCATACCAATAGTCACAATCCAAAAGGTATACAGATAATGAAAGTACATAATTAAATAAAGTATATCATCTATTAATATATACAATCTCCCATTAAAATTACCAACTACAACGCGTTCTACATATCACAATAAATATTATGATTATACACATCTCATAAGTCTATAAAACTCATGTATATCATATTAAATAACATAATTAATTAGACCGCTTCAATTCTCCCTGCCTGAAGTTCCAATCCCAAATTGATTTCCCTCAAGTAAACCTGTTAAGATTTTAAAATAGGGTGAGCTGGATGACTCAGTAAGTAGGTAAGTAAAGTAATAGATGACTTTCTTTGGTCACACTTGAACCATCACTAATCTACCCATTGCCTATCATATCCAACACGGTTATAAAATTCACACCAGGTTTTATATAAATTACAAACATCGACCAAGTCTGACCATTGATCAATCCCATGACCATACCCAACCTAATGTCATGTCCATAAATCTTGGGCTATTGTAAAGCCCTACACAAGCAACAATTATGCAACATGAATAAGCACTCTCAAATCATATTATGAATATAAATCCAGATACAAACATGCCACATGTCTGCCCGATCAAACCCCTTATTACTCAGATCATGAGCATCTCATACCTATGTCATATACTTGCCTGATTAAACCCCTTATTACTCAGGTTATGTGCATTTCATCACATCTAGCCATACAGGCTGGGCAAACCGCCCCATCATCATCATCATCATCATGTGCATATCTCAATCACCCATGTCATCTTGCATGATGCATACTAAATTTCATGCCATGCATCATCTATCACATGTGGCTCAAGGCTCATTTTTATATATTATGTAACATCACTAATATACACAACTATGGTTCAAATACTTTAACATGTCATGCATACTCTAAACTTGCCCGACAAAATCCATAAATAAGACATATTCTTTACTTAGCATTCCTTCAAATATATGTGGGGCAAAATTCACAAAACCATCATTCATAAGAGAAAATACGAGAAAAATGTGTAAAGCATGTTCAACATAATAAAGCCTCATTCCAATCATTCAAACAAAGAGCTCAAAATATAAATTCATCACAATTTGTTATGGCCCAAACACAATGCATAAAAGTCATGTAAATAGGAAAAGACATTTGCATGAGTTTAAAAAGTCATTTTCTACTTAAAATCTAATGATTTAAGCTTCTGCACTAAACTATTGCCTGTAAAGACTTTCTTATACCTTGCTACTTTCAAATATTTCAAATTTCAAGCAATATGAACTTCTTTCTTTCAAAGATAGTTATTCTCCTGCAAGAAAAAGATGATTTAACTTTACTATTTATTATTATTAATAATTATTATTCGCTAATACTATTTATATGCACTATTCATTATTCACTTTTCACTTTTCACTATTTGTTATTTACTATTCATGTGAATGGTAAATTACTATTCATGTCACAGTGTAAGAATTTTATTTTTATTTTTCGTCCATAAAAATATATATACATCATATTCCTTGAATCTGAACCATAGGATTCATTTTATATCTTAAGAGGATCATTTCAAGATATGTGAGTGATATTTAAATCTTTCAACTACATAGAGATCTGATAGAAAATTTTTTCAAACGAATAAAAAACTAGAGATCTAATAGTATTTCTTTTCCAACATATAAAAAACTTCATCAACTGAACCATGATTCTATCTCTAAATGCTCCCAAATTCTTATAATAGCATAATACATATAAAATATAATTGTTTAACAGATTAGATTGATAAAAAAATTTGACATAATCTACTTACCTCTATTTTTTCTTTTCCTCCACTGCCTCTCCTTTCCACCTGCTTTTCTCTCCCTCTCGATTTTTCTCTTCTCTCCTTGCTCTCTCTCTCTCTCTCTCTCTCTCTCTCTCTCTCTCTCTCTCGCCCCCCCCTCTCTTTCTCCCTTCTCTCTCGATGCCCCTCTCCTTTTCTTATAAGCGAAAATCACCCGCCAACGACCACATTGAATGCGACTGTCAACCACCTGCATTCAATACAGGGTATCACATGCCCAAATAAAGAGAAGGTTTTAGCGATGGTCTTGTCAGAGGGGAATCATAGGGAGACCCTCACTCAAGTGAATCCATTACAGTTGGTGAATGCAATCACTCGCGTGGAAACTAAGTCGGATGAGTTGTTGTATGTATCAATTATTCTCAATAGGCATGAGATGTAGGCTATGGTCGACACAGGTGCGACACACACTTTTATTTTTGATGCTCATGTTTCTCGTTATGGTCTTTCTATGGAAAATGGGCAAAGTCGGATCAAGGTCGTGAACTCTGAGACGAGGCCGATTATGGGGGTAGCCAAAGATGTTTCATTGGTCATAAGGAGTTGGAAAGAAAAATGCATGTTGATAGTTGTTCCCTTAGATGACTTCGAAGTGATTTTCAAGCTTGATTTTCTATCAAGTGCTCAGGCATACATGGCACCACACTTGAGATGTATGGTCCTTATTAATGATTCGACCCCTTACTTCATTCCTACTTCTTTTCATAAAAGTCAGGGTAGTGTAAAGCTTGTCTTTGTACTATAACTCAAGGACAGCTTGAGGAAAGATCATATGACCTATGTGACTACTCTCGTTGAGGACCGAGAGGCATTCTGGCGGATGTACCAGAAGTGATCAATAATGTGTTGGGAGAATATGATGACGTAATGCCACCATAGTTACCAAGAAAACTTCCTCTAAGGTGACCCATTAATCACAGCATTGAGCTATTACAGGGAGCTCAACCTCTTGCAAAGGCACCATACCAAATGGCACCAACAGAGCTGAAAAAACTCAGAAAATAGCTCGATGAATTATTGGATGTAGGTTTCATTCAACCATCAAAGGCACCATTTATAGCACTAGTCTTGTTTCAAAAGAAGCAAGATGGAATGTTTTGGCTATCCATGGACTATCGAGCACTAAACAAAGTTATGGTAAAAAATAAGTATCTACTTCTTTTGGTTTCAAATTTATTTGATAGATTGAAGAAGGTAGTGTACTTCATCAAGTTGGAATTGAGGTCGGGATATTGGCAAGTACGGATTGCAGAGGGTGATGAGCTAAAGATTATAATGGTAATGAGGTATGATTCATTTGAGTATTCAGTTATACCATTTGGTTTAACTAATGCCCCTGCTAGTTTTGCAATCACATGAATAATATTCTTCATCCCTTTATTAATATATTTGTTATCGTATACTTAGATGATATTATTGTATATAGCAACAAAACTTGAGAAACATATGATTCATCTCAAGCTTGTGCTAAATAGGCTGAGGGAAAACAAGATATATGTAAAAAGAAAAAAGTGTAGCTTTGCCCAAAAGGAGATTTTGTTCCTGAGACATCGCATAGCACAGGGTAGGGTGCATATGGACCAGAGGAAGGTTCAAGCTATAGTCGATTGGTCAGTTCCAATGAAGGTCATAGAGGTAAGATCCTTCTTGGGCCTAGCTAATTACTATCGGCATTTTGTTAAGGGTTACTCAAAGAAAGTTATGGTTCTGATGGATCTACTCAAAAAAGACCAGGGATTATGCTAGTCCTTAGCTTGTCAAAGTGCATTCGATAAGTTGAAGTCAGCTATGACAATCAAACTTGTACTAAAGTTGCCAGAGTTTAATAGACACTTTGAAGTCTTCACTGATGCATCAGATAGGGCAATAGGAGGCGTTCTTATTCAGAGTGGGCATCCTGTTGCATACAAGAGCAGGAAACTCAACGAGACAGAACAATGTTATTCTGTTCATGAAAAAGAGATGATAGCAGTAGTGCACTATTTGCGCACTTGGAGGCACTACTTGCTCGGTGGCAAGTTCACAGTTTACACCGACAATGTAACTACGAGCTACTTCATGACACAGAAAAAACTCTCCTCTAAACAAACAGGAGTTCTTGGCCGAGTTCGACTACACCTTAGAGTGCAGACCAGAGCGTACCAATCAAATGGCTGACGCACTTAGTCGCAAAGAATACCCAGACGTGATGGTATAAGCAATTATGCAGGTTTGGAGTAATTTGCTTGAGCTAATCAAAGTTGAATCTCAGAATGACTTGGCAACTCAAAAATTATTGGCATAAGTGAAGGATGGCACAACACGTCAATTTTTGGGAAGAGGATGGGATCTTCTATATTGTTGGTGGGCGTCCCTACGTACCGAATAGTGGTAGGCTAAGGAGGAAATTGCTAAGGGAGACTCGTGATTCTCCATGGGCTGGTCACCTAGGTCGATCGTACTTTTATCTTACTTTCTCAGAGTTTCTTTTGGCCTAGGATGCAAGACGATATGGATGCGTATGTCAGGACTTATCTTATGTGCCGGTGAGACAAGCCGAATAGACAAAAATCGGGAGAGTTATTGGAGCTTTTGCCTATCCCTGAGAAGCCATGGACATGCTTGTTAATAGACTTCATCACGGGATTACCTCACTCAAAGAAAAAAGGATCCATTCTAGTAGTGGTGGATCATTTTTTCAAGTATGATACATTCATCCTAGCCTCACATGGTTGCAAAGCAACAATAACAATAAAGTTGTTCTTCAAACATGTCATGAAGCTATGGGGAATGCCTGTGAATGTGGTCAGTGATCAAGATCCTCGGTTCACTAGTCGATTTTGGACTATATTGTAGAAGTCGTTGGGTACACAACTTTGTTTCTCCACTAGCTATCACCTTCAGATAGACGGGCAAACTCTACATGTGAATTAGATATTGAGGAATACCTAAGGAACTATGTAGCAGCGAATCAGCAGGGTTGGGTCGA
>JAYJMB010082392.1:2230-14930 GCA_036873735.1 Pouteria campechiana
CACCTTTATGCATAATATAATTCATTAAATATATTTTTATTAATTAAATAAATTAATAACATTTTTTCAAATAAAAGTGAGCTGTGTTATGATTTTTTAAGTAAATATGTTAATTTATATTATTTTCTTTTCTGTAGCCCTCCTGATCATCTGATGTGTGTGATTTTTCAAATGAACGGATTAAATTATATTTCAAACTTTTTAAATGGGCTTGATGATTCAAACATGGGATGGTTGGTCCACTAATCACCCTAGTCAAAGAGTGAACCTCTATCCGCGGCTACAGACAATCCGCTCCCCACCTTCGTACTAAGGGCTGGCCCACCAATTGTCTATACGTGGCATCAACTGTCCAAAAGTCGAATGGGCCAAAAAGGTAAATTTACATCATGTCTGCTAGTGAATTTCTGTCTTTGTTTGGTTTGTTCGAAACGTACACGCATCAAGTGATGGGCCCGGATGGCCGTGTCATGCTCCAACCGAACGTCTTCGACGGACAAATAATTCGAATCAATTTTAATCTTAGCTTTTAAAAATAAAATAAAATTATGCCAATACCCCTCAATTTGATGGAGTTCAAGCTGAATGAAATTAACAATTATAGTTAAATTTGAGTTGATGTTTCAATTATGATAAAATTTATTTAGATTCATTTAAATAAATAAATATTTTATATTTACTGTAATTTGAAATCATTATAAATTTACTTTTTGATAATAAAATGAAAAAACAAGCTTAAAAATAGTAGGTATATGAAAGTCAAAATAAATTTAGTTAATTTATGAGTCTTTAAAATTAGTTTGAATTTGATTTACTGATCCCATCAACCCAACTCAACTTATAAACAGTTGAATATGGTTTGGCAAACATAAGGCCTGGTTTGGGAGAACGGTGGAATTTCCCACCATTTCCTATACTTTATTTCCACTCGTTCTCGTATGATTAAATATATTTATTAATAATATTATTTTTATAAATATTTATTTTTTTAATCATTATTTTTTATTTTTTGCACAAAAATAATCTAATTTATTTTTATTTATTTTATTTTAATTATTATTTTCTTTCTTTCTTTTCATTTTTTCCATTTCTGTAAAATCGAAAATAGAAAAAAGCAATTTACGGGCCAACTTCCATCATTCTCCTAGCTATATCCCTATGCAATGGTCTGGATCCAACCACGTGCGCTCGGCCTGCTCGGTTGAGCTCAGAAAGTAAAAATGCAGCGGGCAGTCGCTCAGTGACACGTTAGAGCGCGCCATAAGCTATCCGTGTGCACGCACGTGTCGACGACGAATGGTATAATGGCCAGGCCTTTCATTACTCCCCGGCCGCACGGGAGGGATGACAGACGCCGCGCGTTCGTAGAATCTTCTCCTTTCTTTCTCTGAATCCTCCGGCAACTCTCTTCCTCCCTTTCAAACCCTAATTTCAAAACCCTTGGAGACGTTGATTTCGGGAATGCAGGAGGAGGTGGGAGCCGGAGAGGGACGGCAGACGCCGCGCGTTCGTAGAATCGTCCCCTTTCTTCCTCTGATTCCTTCAGCAACTGCGTTCCCCAGGTACCCTTACAAACCCTAGGCCGAAAACCCTTGCAGAGATTTCACTGTCACATCCTGCGAATTCTGTGATTTTCCCTTTTCTCCATTCCGCGTATCTCAGAATTTCCCATGCATTTCGTACATTTCTAGGGTTAGAAATGGAACAAAATCATCAGTTTCCTCAATGGAATGCCCGCCGTCAAATCCGTGCGGTCATCAACGCTCTCTTTGCTCTTGTTTTCATCTCTTTCTTTCACAACCGAGATTCTGTCCTCCGGAATCCGCTCATTCATCCACGGACGGGCTCAATAGCTAATTTTGGTTTCGAGAATCGCACAATACGCTTTGTGCCGCCGCTGCATCGGCGGTTTGCTTATGAGATTGGCTTCAATTCGTCATTGGCACCGGATCATGTTGCACCAGTTGAGAGCCCTGTTGTTTGCAATGAATTACTGGAGGAGGGTTTCTCCAGCCGCTGCGAGTTCTTGAATCTCCATCCGCAGTGCAGGTCGGGCGGGTACATTGATTACCTCAAATTCTTCTATTGTAGTTGCAATAACATACGTTTGGTGGGTTATGCCATTTTGGGCATTTGGATGGCAGCACTATTCTATCTCCTTGGTAATACTGCTGCAGACTATTTCTGTTGCTGTTTGGAGAAGCTGTCAATGCTTTTAAAGCTGCCACCCACTGTGGCTGGTGTTACTCTCCTTCCACTTGGTAATGGCGCTCCTGATGTTTTTGCAAGTATAGCTGCATTCATGGGCAGTGATGCTGGTGAGGTTGGATTGAATAGTGTCTTGGGTGGCGCAGTTTTTGTCACGTGTGTTGTTGTTGGGACAGTCTCGTTATTAGTTGCTGATAAGCGGGTTCAGATTGATCGAAAATGCTTCTACAGAGATGTGGGATTCTTTTTGTTTACACTTCTGTCCTTGTCTCTAATTCTCATTATTGGGAAAGTTAGCGTTGTGGGTGCAATAGCCTTTGTTTCAATCTATTTGGTTTATGCATTTTCGGTGGCTGCAAATGAGCTGTTGCGCAAGCATGCAAGGAGGCTGAAATTGGATGTTGTCACCCCACTGCTTCCTGTTAAGGGTAGTATCTTTTCTCAAGGAACGGAGGAGGATGAGTCTGTGTACAGCCCATTCCTTGACGTGGACTTTCAGTCAGATGCACCCAATCTCCATGCCACATTGCCACAATGGATGTGGGCTTCAAATGTAGCTATTTATTCACATCAAACATTAAAAGGGCTAAGTCTAGATAACCCACGGCCATTGTGGGGTTGGAGCGATGAGGAGGCAGAGAGGTCAACGTTCTCTTTCTCGAAGATCTTTTCACTTTTGGAGTTGCCATTGATAATTCCACGGCGCTTGACCATCCCAATTGTTGAGGAGGAGCGGTGGTCCAAAGGTTATGCAGTTGCAAGTGCTTTACTGGCGCCCATTCTTCTTGCATTTTTATGGACTGAAGGTTACTCAGTCTCCCATCCTGGGAAAGCCATATTTGTGGGTGTCTTAGTTGGTACAATCCTTGGAGCTCTTGCACTTGTATTCACTAGCACTGCTCACCCACCAAGAAGGTTCTTGTTCCCATGGGTTTCAGGTGGATTCCTCATGAGCATCATCTGGTTCTACATCATTGCCAATGAACTGGTTGCCCTCTTGGTTGCATTAGGTGTAATTTTTGGCATAAACCCATCAATCCTTGGATTGACTGTTTTGGCCTGGGGCAACTCAATGGGTGACTTGACATCAAATGTTGCATTGGCAATGAATGGTGGTGATGGTGTACAGATTGCTTTGTCTGGATGTTATGCTGGGCCTATGTTCAACACCCTTGCTGGTTTAGGGATCTCAATGTTGCTTGAAGCCTGGTCTGAGAGGCCTGCAGCATACATTGTTCCCAGAAATGGTAGCCTCTTCTACACTATGGGATTTCTGATATCAGGACTTCTTTGGGCTATTTTTATTCTACCACGGCACGACATGCGTCCAAGCAGGATGTTAGGAGTTGGGCTTATTGCTCTTTATTTGATTTTTCTCTCTATTAGGGTGAGCACTGCAGCAGGTGTTGTGTCACTAGCTGGACTGCAGTGATACAAGGCAACCTTATCAGACAATGTTGGTTCTTTATGTTAGTGAAGAACTCACAGTGGCTATTTGGTACTTTCGTAATAGCCACTTTTCATCATCCCAACAAGGAAGGCACAACAAGTATGATGAGGCATTGAATTTTGGCATGTAAATTAAGCTTTCTTTTTTGTGCCGACCTTATGTGTACTTGTAAGAAATGAGAATTGCTCTCCCATACATCTATCGTGTAGTTACTTGCAAGTTGAATTGTTTAGAAAGGTTAAAATAATTCTATTCTTAAATTATGTTCTAATTTGTTTATTTGATTCTTTGCTTGTAATTATTGTGCATTGTATCCCAACCCTACAGTAGATAATGGAAACTCAGAGCATGATCTGTTGTGAGATGTTGCTTAGGCATGGCGAAGAACAAATTCGGCAAAGTATTTTAGCTTATATTGCTGGCAAAGTGTGACACTCCATGCTTGTTTTTGTTACCGCTTTTTTGACCATTTTGTTTGAGCTGACTGACATTAGAGATTTGCTTGATTAAGTGTCTATGAAATGGGCACTATTTTCTCCTTAACCGATTTTATGCTGCTTTACTGTAAACTAAATCATGACTGCATGGAATTTAGCCCCTATTCGTAGCTTTCTTATTTCACTTTGTATTTAAGTTGCTCTTCAAGTATGAGGACAATTGCTAAACAAGTCTACAATAAGGTTGGGGAATTGCCAAATCAATTATTCAACCAGTGAACACACTTAAAAACTGGGAGTTGAGCTGTATGCTTTTTCTTGCACCAGTTTAGGGAATAAGTTGATTCAAATCGAAGGCTGTAAGAGAGGGAAAGGGAAGTACCAAAATGTCGTGGGTAGAGATGGTTATGGTTTGATTTAAGAAATGATCCGGGATTGAGCTGAATGGTGTAGCAAGACCAAGCTGACTACGAGTTTGGAGAAGACCATTATTGCCATGTCATAGGTGAGTGTGTACTGTGGTCATGTAAAACTAAAAACATCCTGTGTCGCATTCATTGATGTACTTTTGCAAGCCATATGCAATCAAACAAGCAGCTTCTGTACATGAATGCATTGTTAAGATCTGTTACTCGTTATCTTGAATATTGTATTCTCGCATAAATCATTTTTCTTCACATCATTAACTCTCTATTTCTGGAATAGGACCGAGTTTGACTAGCATGATTGAGAAGGTATGGCTCTGAGAGGTGGAACAGAGGAAGGCTGTTTGGATCGATGGTATCAAAGCCGGACTGGGGGTTGAACCAGTCAGGCGTCCAATTCACAGCCCAACCAGTTTGACCGGCTGATTTAACAGATGAACTATTTTATTTTAAAAAATTACGAAAAATAATATAACATGATTTAAAAAATTCTAAATTATATATATATATTAATCTAACTATATAAATCTTTTGTTGTAATATTATATTATTTTAATTTATTTTTTATTCTTTTAAAAATATTAAAATTTAAAAAATTATACTATTGGACGGAACTGGCTAGACCAAACCAGTCAACTGATCAGTTCAACCGGCCAGTCCAGTCCAGTTCCAGTAACACTGGTTTGAATAGCTGCGAGAATCCAAAACCCACTTCGCAAGAGGAAGAGAATGAAAGGCCGGAAAGGAGGCAATAGATTTAGGGCAAGAGAAGAAGACGGAGCAAGCTTGACTTGATTGGGGCATAACGAAGTCACATTTCTTTAATAGAACAAAGTTCGATGGGTAAGAAAAAAAACAGAACATGGAGAGCGGCTGCTGTGAATTATGGGTCCAAGAAAAAGGGTACGGATCATTTGATGAAAACGATAAAGTGGCAGACTGCAAATTGAAAGGTAACTGGACAACTAGATCATGAACTAAGATATTCCCAGGACAGTGAGGAGAATGTTTGGAATCCTCTGTGGCAGCTGAGTAGGAACTTCGTCAACTGGTTGTCTATTAACCTGGCTAGAATAATGAGCTAAGGACAAAAGAGCAACATGTCTGCCAGAACGCCCTGTTATCAACCACTTTCAAAACTTCCATGAATGGTCTTTAAAGGTGTATTTGGTCATGGGGAAAGAACAATAGAAAATTTTCCACTTTTTCTCATCCTTTTTTATATATATTTTTTTTGATGTGATTTGATATCTTAAGTACCTAATAAGTTTCTTTTTCTCAATTATTATCGATATTTTCAATTATTATTTCATATCTTTACATATACATAACCTATCTATTTTGTTTTTATTCATAGTTTCTTGTACTGCAAGCATGAATTAACATCCTTTCAGCATTCAGTGCCAAGATTAGGAGTCCGTGGTTATAGATCTTCTTGTGTCACTTCCAAAGGATCTCCTTATTGGAATCATTATTGATGCAACTAAACAACCATGCTTGCAGATTGATCAAACGTGTGAAGAATTTTGACCTTTGGGATTGTCTCAGTTTCATCTTCAGGTCAAATCCATTTTGATTGATGATAAAGCTAATAAGAACAGTGGTTAGTTTGCATTGCAGCAGACCTCAAGAAACAACTGAATGATATGAATTTTGACCTTTTCGATTGTCCCAGTTTTATCTTGCAGGCCAAATCATTTTTTACAATAAAGCTAAAACAGTGTTTAGTTTGCATTGTAGCTGGCCTGAAGAAACAATTGGATGGATGATAAATCTCATACTTCATGATTCTGATAATTAACTAGCTGTGAATTGTTATAATTTCATACTTTCAACCGTTTGTCAGTTATGAGAGAGTTTTGTTTTGGCACTAATGATGTCTAAATAGTACAAATTCGTTTGCCCTTGTTAGCCTAGATTCCCAGCAATTCCAAGATAATGAAGTTGCAATGCTCAGTTACGTTTTAGTTACGGATTGGCCATGGAATTGTGGATTCGCAGAGTGCCTGACTATGGTCCCTTTGTTTTGAGCTTATAAGGCCACCATGGTGGTAGCATAAAGCATTACAAAATTTATGCTCTCTGCTCAGTCATGTTGAAGTTATGGATTGACCAAGAGTTTGTAGATGCATAGTGTCTAAGTTGGGCATCTTTTGTTTTGAGCTTATATAAGGTCATGCTGGTAGAGTAAAGCATTATGAATTGAAATTGGTGCCATTCTAGTTGTTGATTTGGGAGATGTATTGAGTGAGAATAACAGGTTCAGATAGAGTGGGCACTTAGCTCATGAATTGCTTGAGATTTTCTGTCCTTCCATCTCTTTTTTTGCCGGTAAGGCAGATTAAGCTTGTCACTTGTTGGGTTTCTCAGCCTGCCTTCCTCCCTAGAGGTAGGAGGAAAGTCATTAGCCAAATATGCTGCTTCCTTATTACAGTTGCAGTCAATAGTATCTCACATTCAGGCGCAGTCACGGGCTGCTTCCTAGTAGAATGCTTCAAGAGTTTCATCTATTTGTTTGGCTCCTGCATGAGGGTGATGAGGCAAGGATGCATGCATGGCCAAATGCGTTTTTTTAACAGCGTCTGCAATGAGGGCAACTAGGCATGATGTAAGGAGGGTAACAAGCACGTGGATGCTAGATGCATGATCAAATAATCGGATTGTTGTGAAAATGCTTGATTTATGGCCTGATTAAATATCCAATTGAGATAAAATTTTCAATCTTATCTTAAAAAGTGGCACCAAATATAATTAATGGATAAATTTATAAATACATCATCAAGGGCCTCAAACCAAGCATTTTTGCCTTAATTGTAATAAAACCAGATATAAACCCTTAGCTTCTGGACGTCAGAGCAATATGAATGCTTCCAAACATGTTCCGATGATAAATGATGATCAATGGTCTGCCTGCTTGGCTTTCAAGAATTGCAATGACAAACTTTAAAATTCAAGCACTAGAATGAAGATATCGTTTTTTGTGGCTCATGTGGAGAAGGTAGATATGCTACAGTACCTTAAACGACAAATCAGACAGCTTTCCCTGCCAAGAATTTTGGGGTCAAGACTTTGCAAAATGGTAAGCATTTTCCAGTGGAACTGTTCTATTGCCCTGGTCACCAAAAAATTTCAAATTACATTACTCTTTCCATTGATTTGAAAATTGGGTGACAACCAAAAATGCTCTCAACTTACAGTTGCGACCAACAGCAAGAACAAAACTCATATTTTGGGCCAGTGTGTTGAGTGCAGATGCAAATCATCTCTATAGCTTTTCTCCTCAAAAAGTGAAATTTGTAAACAATAAATGAATACACAGTAACCTGCAATACCTCTCCATTTCTATACAACAGAGAAGCACTTCATATATAATGCTATCAAAATCTCTAGTTGACCATCAAGTCATAAATAAATGGTATACAGGGAATGGTAAACATACTAAAGATCTGCCCTCCCAGGATACCTTGGGAATGGAATCGCTTCATGTATATTGTCAAGACCTGTGGCAAAAAGAATCATGCGCTCAAACCCCAGGCCAAACCCACAGTGTTTGACTGTCCCATGGCATCGCAGGTCAAGGTACCACTGATAGGGCTCAGGAGGTAAGCCCATGTCAGTTATCCTACAAATGATCAGAGTTTGTGAATCAGAAACAGAGAGACAAAAACACCTAATTAGATAAAGAAAGGAGCCAACCCAGTGCAGGTCCTGCATGCACAGGGTCCTCGGAAGGGAAGGCCAGAGTCCGCCCTAATTTTTGGCTTTTTGCACAAAGTGGCTGCTCTCAAATTCAAGCCACCACTTTCATACAACCTCATTGCATTAGCAGGAAAATTCCATGGGCAAATATGGAATTAGCAGCAACACATTTACAAAGTAACATACCAACATAAATTGTCAGGGGCCCTTTCACTTGTCCATTTCATGGCACAGGTCTGTGAAGTTTTGAACCATCCAAGATTCAAACTGCAGCCTTCTAAGAATATAACTTGACATTATGCTAAGAAGTCATTCGACATTTTCCCCCTTATTTATTTTACAGATGAAGAAGCAAACAATTAAGCTGGCAATGGACCTAATATATTAATTTTAAAACATAAAAGTGAGCAGTGAGCTCAAATTTGTATGTTAAGCATTTTGTTTTAGACATGCAACCAAACTGATGGTCATTTGCCAAGCAGCCACTTTTGGCGTGTTCTATCTGTTATAGTGCTCAGAAATTTGGGCAGGTTCAGACCATCACGCATTTCCAGTGTACATAAGCACACAAATGGCTCTATGATGCTATCTATAAGCAGTTGACTGTTACTGACATAATATACAGATTGATGGAACAGGAAAAATGGAATAAGAAAAAATCATGCCAAAAAATCATGCCAACATGAATAATTATCTACAAAATGGGCCTTACTTTATCATGCTGTAGCTGTTATAGAGAAGATACCAGGTTCCATCAATGGAGCCTGAGAATAGGATGGGTAAAATGCAAGAAATTTGCCTGTAACTACAGGTGAATCAAGAAACAGATTTACCAACCCGAGCCAAAGATGTTATTCTCTATTTGGAGCTATGGGAAGTTAATTTTTGGTTTTGGGCATGTTTGGCATTGCTTCGTCTTTATAGGAAGCAGCTTCCTAGCTTTCAGGAATTGTTTGGTAATTCTAAGGCTTCCCACAAAGCTCACATGCCTAAGGAAATAGCTTGTTGATAAGTCTTCGAAACCAAGCTTTTATGGAAGTTGTGGGACTGTGTTAGACACCAGTTGATTTAAAAAATTCATCTACAAAATCATCCTAAAAGATTTCCTACTTTATTAACAACCTTGTAAAATAAACTTAACTAAATCTTCTTCATTTTCAATGTTAAATGAGGGGTTTCATGCTTCTCAAATAAGTAATCACCAAACAACCTTAATCAAAAGGCTTTATTAACGGAAATTTCTGCCATTTAACGGCAGAAAGCGCTATCCTAGAAAGCTGCTTTCCATTAGGCAATACCAAACATGGGCTCAATATCCACATCTGCATATTGATTTCTAATTTCCCCTCTTTGTTCTTCCAGCTTATCTTGACATTTTAATACACTGGTTAAAAATCTTCAGCAAAGTAAAAGGCATCATGATCTTTTTGCATAGCAAGAACATGCAGTGACCATTACCATATAATGGTAGCTATTTATGGGTTCATAAATTTTGCCTAGACCTTTGTGAGGGCAGAAGTCATTCACCATTTGCGTTGTTATTTTCCAAGTTGCATTAGTCACCATGTTATAACAAGTAATTAATTCAAGAAATGAGATTGTGACACCTTTTCACAATGACCTCATAGCACTCCTCCATTTGGCTTCCTCCAATCAATTCTCCAACCTAATGAAGACAAAGCATTATTACTTTGTCACACAAGCGCAGTACACTACTCACAGAGTCTAATTTCTGATATGTCATCCTTGATCTCGTATTGAGTTCTGCATAATTTTCTCATCATGTAAAGATGAGCATTCAATGCAACAAGGCCAAAACTGCCAACATTTCTGTCCAGCTGCAAACCTCCTTCTGGTGACCTTTTTCAAATGATGCATATTTATAGCTAGTGGGGGGTAATGGACCAAAATCATCAGCCATGAAAATAAAAAAAAATAAAAATAAAAATTTCCAGGCAACTCTCATGAAGTCGTCCACACTGAATGCAGGATAATTGGATACAGTTTGTCTTCAAAATCCATCAGATGAGAGTTACCAGGTGGAAGTTCTCAAAATGAATCCCTGTTCATCAACCCCGCAGATGAGTAGCTTGGACCACCAGACACAATGCAAAATGTTCCAAGCCAAATGAAGCCAATCATATATTTCCTCTAAAATGCATGAACATATGAAGAACAACGAAATGAACAAAGCATCTGCATGAATCATTCACATATTTTGGAAAACTCACGTACCTTGGGTACAAGCACATCTATTGCAGCCACTGTTTGTGAGTCATCATTTAGCCTCATGTAAAATGTTTAGTGTCTTTTGGATAATTACACATGATATCGGCCTTTTTGTATATTACCTCTGTCAAGTATCTGCATTATTGGACAATGCATCAGTTTCACATATTATTCATGAAAGACTATCACTACAGCATTGCCCTACTTGCAAGTGGACTGACTTGGCAACTTAAAAACATGAGTCTCAGATATATGAGGGGTAGGGCTTTCATCAGACAGACAACATTATCCCCACAGGTATGTAGGAATCTAAGAGGACAAGTGCTTCATCCATTAAACGTACAATTTATGCCCACCTGATGTGAGGGCTGTAATGACTTTTGGCCTGGAAACACTCACCGTTGGTCCCGTATGATGAAAGCTCTATATCACTCACTCATTTGCATATTTTGGGTACTTCACGTTTTGTCTTTGCTTGTAGGCTCTCAATAATGCATTCCTCAAGCACCTTTCATGCTCAGATGCTAAATCCACACCCCATTCCACCTCATTCTCAAACTTCTTGTATTTGACATTCTTGAGAAGTTGCACTGCTTTAGAATATTAAATACGCATAAAGGCGGTTGATGATACTAGCTTTAGACGATCTATGGCTGTTTTATCAAAATTTTTGACCATGAATTGCATATCGTCAAGGCAGTGATCAAGTAACCATTGGCAGAGAAATTTCACATATGCCTCCGCACAGTTCATGTCATCCTGCAACATGCATAAACACAGAATATGACTCACTATTCTGAAGCTACAAAAATTTTAGCCCAAAGGAGGCTTAAATAATGGTACTTCTCCAAGAGCTGATTGTCGTGGGAGCACACATGAATTAGATGATTGTTGGACTGGCATCCTGTAGAGTTTGTATATATGGCTTCATGATCCAAAATATTCAACTATCAGGAGTTCATCATGTACACAGGGTCACTGACATTAATGCATTGAATGTGGATACTTGCTATATTTCATCTTTAATAATCCACTAAGAGATACAACCTTCCACTTTTGGGTATATTTGGGAGCTACATGGCATGCATATTCTATCCATTGTTGGATTGATGACCTACAACCTCCATTTGGACAATGCCACAACAAGGATGATGTAATTCCTGTCACATTTCATTGCCTTAACACAAATAGAGCAAGCCCAAACATGCAACTATTTGAAATGCATTTATTTAAGTTTCAAGTGCCCCTAATTCTGCAAATGCTACCTCAGGCTGTAAGTGCTCTACCATCCAAAACTCTGCCAGAAGCCTTGAAGTGTGTGAGTGCTCAGCTCGAAAAGCCGGTCCAAGTGTATAAACGCTACTGAGGGCACAGGCAAAGGTCTCAACCTGAAGTTGGCCAGATACTGTAAGATATGCTTGACGTGCAAAGAAATCTTGGGAACAGTCAACCTTCCCATCCCTCTGTGGGATACCAGATTCAAGTTAAAATCTCTCTTCCAGCCTCAAGAGATTTTCCTTGGCCTTCATAGGTTCAGAATGGGGACCACTAAGCTCTTCCTCGGTAGCTCTTGCAGATTTTATATTTTTCGGAGCCTCTCCCTTCTCCTGGATGAGAAGCTTAGCAGCTTCTCCTTCATTTTCTGATGGAGGAGGATTCTCTTTCAACTCCTCCTCTGTTTTCGGCATCACTAAACAAAGTTGTGACCTGAAACATTTCCCCTGCACCCTCAATCACTAGTTGTGATTATGGGAGTTTGGACATAAAGGAAGCCGTCGTTGTGGAAGAAGGGATGAGTTGCATAAGCCAGAGCATCTCTGATCCTAGCAACAGCTGATATCTGCAGTTGGAACCGATCTAAGTAATGAAATAGTTGTAGTTTGCAGTGAGCAAAATAGTCTCTTCTTTTCTTTTTATTCTGTTTCTAACAGAAGTTAGATCCAAATGGATAAGTGGTCGGATAAAGTGAATAAGCGCATGCATAGCCTTCCACCTGATTCCAAACAGATCTAGAAGCAGTGCTGATAAATATTTTGAGCTTCCCAAGTCAACAAAGTGCATCTAATCACCATTCGTAACGAAAGGGTGGCTCCACAAGCGGTACTAAATCAGGATTCCTACATGAGCCTCAATCAAAAGAAACAACTGCTTTCCAGAGAAACCTATTAGTCAGCCATGGATGATCTAGTTCTGTCATTTTATCCTGGTTAATCAGGGTCAATATCCCCCAGTTGACAGTAGCTATATCACAT
>JAYJMB010082403.1:0-12574 GCA_036873735.1 Pouteria campechiana
GTAGAAAAAAAAGATTTTACACCCACATAAATTTTTATGTTTTTGGACTTTTTTAAATTATTTATCCGATAGTGAGAAGCAATCGTTACCTCAATTGACTGTGGCTGGCTAATGTATGGTTCTACTCAATGGAGGAATTGAAACCGCATGCATGAACCAACAGAACTGTGGATATAGACGCTCTGATCTTCTCCATGAATAAATGGGCTGAAACTTGGGCAAGGCTTCTCCATACCATCAGGGGTGAAAATCTGTCTCGCAGTAGGGAACATCTTTCGGCTTGTTTCCTCTCAACAGACAAGTCCAAACACATTTTAAACTGACTTGGACTTCGTCGAACTCAAAACGTATATAGGCATCTTTCGGTTCCACATGTTTAATTAGTTTGGACATTAGACTATGGTCATTTTGACTTTGCTCTGTATATTTTATGTCCACCAATCTTCAAGCTATAAAAAAATTAGCGTATTTTAGATTAGAAATTTGGACGTTTCAACTATATTTAAACTACAACTACTCTCTCTCTCTCTCTCTCTCTCTCTCTCTCTCTCTCTCTCTCTCTCTCTCTCTCTCTCTCTCTCTCTCTCTCTCTCGGGCGTTTCAACTATATTTAAACTACAACTACTCTCTCTCTCTCTCTCTCTCTCTCTCTCAACTAACCAACATGCCCACTAGCACTTCGGAGTAACCCATCAACCACTATAGATATGCTAATGCAAGTGCATTGTCAACATGTATATATTTGGATTATTTCAATCAGCGGATTAGTCTTTGATTATTGCATTCTATTGGGACAGAAATTTCGAAAGACAACAAGAGAAAATAAAGGGAATATACTGAAATACGAATACCTATTGTTCTTTAAGTAATTATGCACATTACACTATTACTTTAGAGTATTTGCAGATGTCATTCACTTTACACTACTATTTTAAGGTATTTATAGTTGCCTCTAAGGTATAATTTACAAACCTGAAAACACTAAAAAAAAAAAAAAAGAAATTAGTTTCCCAATCTAGTCATCTAACATCTTGATAGTTGCAATTGGTGAATGGAATTACAAAAAAAATCTTTTTAATGCAAATTATTCACTCTTTTCATTTTTACATAAGTTATAAGAAGACACAAAATATCTAAAACTAGACACACTCGGTGGTTCCCCATATGACACGACTTGGCAAGCCCAGTTTCAACTCTCTTGCATGCGTGTTTTTCTAGGTGAGATTGAAACCCAACACTTCACATGAAAACCAAGCCTTTTACCACTTTGCTTTTACTCCTTTTGTATTTTATATCAAAGTAGTTATAAATATAATATAATTTTGAAAAATAAAATTAAAAAATTCCCAAAACGTTCAAGGCTGCTAATTGCTATAGAAGTAAATTTGATTCTAGGGGAGTGTAGACTTGATACACGTTCCAACAGGTGTTCACAAAGCATTAATTAAATAGCTTAAATTAAGACAACCAAATTAAGGAAACCAGCTGTCGATAAGTAGGTTGGTTTACTAAACTTAGATTCAACCCACCATGGTGACCACGGATTTATTAGTTTCATCATGGCTTTGCTATGTGCAGAAATCTTCCATCAATAAGATAAAATTAATGGAATTTTGGATTTGAATTTGGCACGGTTCATCTATTCCTCGTTTGAAATTTCCTAGTGCCCGAGTAAAAACAATCAAAACCTCAAAGACTGCCATCATTTTTCGGTCTATTTTAGCCGGGGATCATCGATCGAAATCTCAACCTCATCCAAAAGTAATTTGTTGAATAATAGGTTGATTATTTTTAAAATAATTTATATATTTAATTGTCTTACGATATAACATAAAGTAATTTGTAAGTAAAGTGGTGTGTGTAAAGAGTATGGAGGGAGTTAAATTAAAATTTAGTTAAATTGTCGAAGGTATCAATCCAATCCAATTTTATTTTAAAATTAAGTAGAATTCAGCCTTAACTATTTAAACTCAAGTTTTAAAAAATAAAATAAAAATCTCAACCCAACCTTAGAAAATATCATGTTGGGTTTGGTCTTGGTCTGGCTGAGAGTAGACCTAATCCAAATTACACGATACCCAACCTAATGTTAGAGGCAAATATTCGATGCCAAAACACCACCCAAAAGCGATGTCCTGTTTTGAAGAAATCTAGAAACATATCAGTGATGGATCCCAACTTTCCAATGGTATAGATGATAGAAAAATGCATCCAAATATCAGAAATGAAGATGCACGTATACAATACAAACATGCAACCGCAGCGACGATATATTTCTACTTGTAAATTTGAATTATAAGAAGCGCGTAGGGGGATTACCGTTTGCACCTACCCTCATGATCTACTGCAGCGGTTCCTCCTCAACAGTCTTTAGATCTCCGCATTCTCATCTTTCCATCCGAATCATAAAAGATATCGTTTTTTCTGTATTTCACGGCAGGTTATCAAACACCAAGTTCTCCGATTCCTTGAAATCTACATTCCATTCTATTTCTGGCAACGCCCACAACCCATTCGGCCAATGTCCTCAACGAAGTGCTTACCATGAAAATTTGGCTAATGTGATTTATGAAACTGCTGAGAGGAGCGTAATTTCTTGGACAGCAAAAATATCCAGATTTTGTCGAAGTGGCAGAGAGGAGAAGTCTGTTGAGTGCTTCAAATCCATGCTTCTGCATGGGGAGAGACCAAACTACGTAACGCTTCTCAGTATCATTCGTGGAATCGCTGGAATTGGGTCAGAAGATCTTACATTAAGCATTCATGGTTTCTTGATTAAACTCGGGTTTGAGGCAGAACTTTCCGTTGTTACTGCTCTTCTCCACATTTATTCTTTGCATGGGATATCAAATGCTGAGAAAGTGTTTGCTCTGACACCTGGAAAGGATTTGATTTTATGGAGTGCAATGGTTGCAGCTTGCTCAAAGAACGGTCTGTTCTTAACAGCAATTGAGACTTTCCGTGAAATGCAGCATTTTGGCATAGAACCGAATAATGTGAGTATTGTTTCTGTGCTTAATGCATGCGCTGATGTTGGTTCATTTTCAGCTGGCAAGCAAATACATGGATTCTTAATAAGAAAAGAATTCTCTTCAGAAACCAACATTCAAAACTCGCTTATGGATATGTATAATAAGTGTGGGGCAGTAAACTCTTCTATACTGGTATTTGACAGAATTGAAAAGACGGATCTGGTTTCATGGAATACCATCATCTCTGGGTGCGCAGAAAACAGGCATCCCAGAAAAGCATTGTCTATGTTTTCTTCTATGCAGTCCTTTTGCGTTGCACCAGACGATACCACAGTCCGTGGTGCATTATCTGCATGCTTGCAAATGGGAGAACTTGCAATTGGACTAGTAATGCATACTTTCGTATTGAAAGATGGGCTGCTGAACTTTGTATCAGTTGGAACCGCACTGCTGAAGATGTATGCAGAGTTTGGTGAGGTGCTGACTTCAAGAGCTCTCTTTGATGGGCTCAGCCACAGAGATGTCGTTGCATGGAGTGCAATGGTCTCTGTATATGCACGAGCAGGACACCCAAACTGTGCTGTTGAGATGTTCAGACAGATGCAGGTGGCTGAGGAGAAGCCCAATGAGGTAACATTGGTCAGCTTGCTGCAGGCATGTTCTTCAATGGGATCCCAAGAGCATGGGAAAAGCATCCATGCGTATTCATTGAAAGTTGGGAGCACTTACAATGTCTTCCTAACATCAGCTTTGATTGATTTCTACTGCAAGTTTGGGAGGCTGAGACAAGGGAAGGTCCTGTTTGATCAGATCCCAAACAAGGATCTTGTTTGCTGGGGTTCAATGATCAATGGCTATGCAATGAATGGTTGTGGAAAAATGGCCCTCTATGCCTTCGCTGAGATGTTGCAGTGTGGAGTGCAGCCAAATGACATTGTTTTCATCTCTCTCCTATCAGCTTGTAGTCATTGCGGTCTTGTGGAAGAAGGGTGGAGACTGTTTCATTGCATGGAATTGGATTATAGGATTAGGCCTAGCCTGGTGCATTATGCTTGTGTCGTAGATTTGCTCAGTCGCTGTGGACAAGTTGAGGAGGCATTTGAGTTTGTTAAGGGGATGCCGATGGAGCCTGATGCAAGCATATGGGGGGCTCTGATTGGAGGGTGTCAATCACAGAGGGGAAATGTAGAGATTGCAGAGGTGGCGGCCGACCGGCTTATTGGATTGGACCCAGAGAACACCAGCTACTATGTGATCTTGTCGAATTTGTATGCTGAACTCGGCCGATGGGGTGATGTAGACAGGGTGAGAAGGCTAATCAGGGAGAAGAGAATGAGGAAGACGATGGGCTACAGCACTGTCGAAGGATAATGATTTTTAGTCAATAACCCAGTAAGCTGATTTGGGATGTGGAGCATGGCTGCGAGAAATGAGAATCATACGGTTGCTGTTGGACGCTGGACTCCAATCTTGTAGTTTTATGTCAAAGGCCAACCAAATACGCACCACCCCATGCTTTTGGGAATGAGGAAAATATGTGGTTAAAAAAGGACATGGAAAAGTGAGGGAAAAGAGAAACGGTTAGGTGATACAGGATAATAATTAAAAATAAAGTAAATAAAAACAGCACAGGTGGGCCTTCGTATGGGAAAATATAAAAATGATGATTAAAAATATAGATAATGATTTAAAAAATTAAAAATTGTTAGATAGTTATATGTCAAATTATATCAAAAGATGTGTAAAATAAGGTGGGAAAAAGTAGGAAAATTTTCCACCTTTATTTACTCATTACCAAACATAGAGAATGACTCTATGGTATCAGCTGCATGGTGAAACCACACCATTTTCACTGTAATTTATTTATTTTTACCAAATCTAGGCAATACATCTTATTCATCATACTCACTTCAGCCATATTACGTAACCTTGTTTAATTCGATTTATATACATGATATATGGCTTATTTGCTTAAAATAAGTAGATCCAAAAATTCAATTGTGTTGGATGGAGCTTATGAAAGGAGCTTGTAAACCTATTTTCAAGACACTTAAAAGTCAAAGGATGAGATGCATTTTAATTAATTAAATTTGTCTTTCTAAAGGCAGACTAAATTTTTATCCTCCTAAACTATTTCTACTTTTTCTACAGACAATGCATAATTTCTAAAATACCCAACACCAAATCATTCAAACCATAAATCTTTTATCTAATTTTCTTGTATAATTTTTGCCTTTTTACTGACGACGTGGAAATAATATCAACACCTATTAACTAAACAAATATCTATTAGACTTTTAACAAAAAAGATAAATAAAGTTGCAAATTATGTTTTTGCTTTTTAAATCCCAATAAAGTAGTGTCATTGGTTTTATTATGTTTTTCTTTATAACTCCCAATATGGTGATGTACAAAAGGGGACAATGGTATTTGGAAATACCAAAAAGTTTCTTTTCGTTTCATCACAATCATCTATTTGTCGAATCCACCATTCTCATTGCCTTCCCTCTCCCATTTATTGCCTTCTTTTCTCATTTTATTGCAAAATAGAACCTCCAAATTAGGTCAACAATACATCATGTTCTTTGTCAAGCAATGTTAACCTGAATATTTCATGTAAAAATATCAATTAAAGAAAGAGTTCAGCTTCCAGCTTGGCTATAATGTAAAAATGCTGATCATAGGACAAACCTAAAGTGCTAGCTGAAGAATCTGATAAACACGGATAAGTTCAGCTAGCAGCAGTTTCAGATTCTCTTATTCTGAATGCTCATTTTTAGATGTTCAACAAAATGCCTGCAAATATGCAAGTAATTCATTAGTATAAACAAAGAGAAAATGGCTAATGAAGAACAAAATAAAGATCCAGATAATGAAGTTTGGCAAAATATTATGGATTGTATTTCTGTTACGCCAATTGAATTCTTCAACATCAAGAATTATGCAGTGTCAAATGCAACGGTATATGAGATGTTAAGCAAGGTTGAGGTATGTGACTGTAGTAAAATGAAATTTCCCGAAATACCTGCAGATATAGGGATTTGGAGGTGAAATTTCCTGCATTTTATGCCTTGAGGTTTGTGAGTTTGATAAAATGGAAGGTTGGAACATCAAAATTTTAAATGTATAATAACTTGAGATGAAGTCCTTGATATGGTTTCCAATGGTAGTTACCAACTAAATTCAATTCTTGCATTTATTCAGCCCACAGATAGAATGGAACCACGGGTGGCTCAAAATCACGGACGGGCATATGTGTCTGTCAAATGCATATCATTTGTCAATGTTACTCACCTTTCCATTTTTTTCATCCTCACCCATTTCTCTGGTTCTTTTGGAGCAATGACCAAATATATGACAAATCAACAGCCTTCAGGCAAAATTTTCCGTCAAAATCATCGGTACTGGTAAATGCAAAACCAGTGGATGCCTTATCCACCTGCAAATGAAATGGCAACAATTTAAATCACAGAGGAATTACATAGGAAGACCAATTTTTACATTTGATTCTAGGAATAAGCTCCCAATTATAACAAATAACCACGTGGTAGACACTGGCATTAGCACAATACAGCACTAACATTAACACCATTAAATTTTCATATTTTAATATTTAGTAAAACTATGAAAACAATTTTCATAATTTAAGCTCTTAATTAGTATTTCAACTGGAAGGTATTTTCAAGATTGGAATTAGATCCCAAAACAAACATAAGGGCTATAGAATGCAGTTGTGAATTGCAACAGCCATGGATAGGAACCTTGGCTGGTAGCTTACCCTTCAAAAGAGGACAGGGACCAGGGATTGAATGTTGCTTTTTATTATAAATGGAGCACATAAAAAAGAAAAGAATTTGATGATATGAAAGCACCACTTCTATTTTTCTCTGTTTATTTTTAAGCACTTATTGCATTCAACAGCAAAAAAATGGTTCCTAGCAACCATATTTAAAGAATCTGCTAGAGAACAATGATGAGGAATATAGTCTTACAAGTTTGCTCGCAGTTCCATTTAGCCACCCTTGAGTCCCTACAGAATATACATGCCCATTTACAATCATGAATACCAAGAATGAGTGGCTCATATTGTTGATAAAACCAAATTTTCTATTAACATGTTGGCATCCATTTGTGTGGATGATTGTCAGATGGTCAAAGCAACGAATCTGTCCATTTTTTGCTCAATGCCCCATTTAAGGAACCATGGGATCCGATGCAATGGCTAGCACCAAATGTTACAAATATGGTAGCATGAACCAAAATGAGGCAATGCACATCCAGGAACAGGGGGGATATCTTAAAAAATCAAGAAAAACAAAATAGAACAACTAAAAGGGCCATTTTTGTTTGAAAGTCTGAATCTCGTTCCTCCAGCCTCTAGGAAAGAGTCATGCAATAGCGATGAGAGACTAATGCTAATTAAGTCCAAACAACCTCAAGGCATGAACTTGAAGATATGGAATATGTGACTAAGAACAACCTGCAGGCAACAAAATTAAATTCTCTTATGAAGGCGAATATGCAAATGAAAATAATACAAGAATAAATGGTGATGAAAAAATGGATCAAGGTGGAAGGTGTAACAACTGAACTTTCTCACCTATAAAGTACAATAGCTGCAAAGGGCACTCCCTTTTTGTAAACTACCTCTGATAAACTGGTCACATGTTGCCTGTGTCTGAAACTCCTCATATGAGAACATCAGTGAAGTCCTTTAGACAATACACCTTGAAATAGGACATGCAGCTTCCTTTTCATCTGTGTCTGGAAGATCTGCATCACTTGCAATCCAAAATAGAACCTCCAAGTGGTTTTTCTTTCCCACACCAAAAATTCTTCCATTTAGAAGAGCAGCTTCCATTTCTTAATCCTTTACTACGTTTTTCTATACAATCTTTTTAAAATTCTCCTAGCATCCCCCCTCTTTCCTGGTGTTGCAAATGCATTACTGATCCAATATATGGTACTACTACATGGAACAAAACCTTTTTCACTCATCTCCTTCAACAACCGTTTCACCTCAACTCCATTTGACAGCCTGCACCACCCACTTATCAGTATGTCATATGTTGATGAATTGGCCATCACACCTCTCCTGTGCATTTCATTTAGAAATTCTCGAGCTTCATCCATCATGCCTGCCATTGCAAAATCACCAATAAGTGCATTGTACACACCAACTCCTGGTACGAAACTGTTCCTTAACATTTCACAGTATAACCTAATGGATTCCTTCTTATTACTTTTCTTAGCATGGCCTGCTACCATTAAGCCATAGGTAGCTGCATTGGGTGAAATGCCCCATCTCTTCATCTCATCAATCAATTGATCAGCCTCTTGCATCAAGCCAGCAGTAGTCAGCCCACCCAGCAAGGTATTGTAAGTCTTGATGTTTGGGGAAAGTCCTTTGCGAACCATTTCAGAATATGAAGCAAATGCTCTCTTGAGATGACCGCTCATGCAATAACCATGTAGAAAAGCATTATATGTAACAGTATCTGCAGAAATCCCTCTGTCAGACATATCTTTCAGTACATGAGTGGCTTTCCACGTCATTCCACATGAGCATAAGATCTCAATCAAGGTATTATAAACCATTAAATTTGGTTCAAGTCCAATTTCTAGCAACCTCTTATGCATTTGAAGGACCATGTCCACATGACCTACCTTCAAACATGCATGAAGTACTATGCCATGAGTTGCACAATTCGGGGAAACTCCCAAAACTTTCATTTCGTTCATCAAGTCAATCGCAATTTGCATCTTTCCCATCTCACAAAGCCCTCCTAGTAATGAGTTGTATGTGATGATATTTGGCCTCAGCCGATTGCTTTTCATCTTATTACACAGCTCAAGAGCCTCATCTAACTTTCCTTCTTTGCAATTTGCACTGATCAATGTGTTGTATGTAACTTCATCAGGATCCAAGCCACATTCTTTCATTTCAAAATAAAATGACTGTGCTTCATCAAGTTTTCCCATCTTACAAAGACAATTAATGAGGACATTGTATGCAACAAGATCAGGTGCTAAATTTTTCTCCATCATTTCATGACCAACCTTGAAAGCACCTGTTGTATCCCCAGCCCTGAGTAGACCATCCATCAAAGAAGTGTAGTTAACACCATCAGGCAATAATCCTCTGCCTATGAAATCTTTAAATAGGCTCTCCACTTCATCCATCCTCCCACATTTTCTCAAACCATTTATAAGAGCATCTAGTATGAAGTTGTTTGGCTCTAAATCTTGTGCTCTCATTTTCTTGTACATGTCAATAGCTGATTCTGCCTCACCTGCCTTGAAATACCTATCAATAAATATGCCATAAGTGAAAACATTTGGATACACATTTTTCCCAATCATTTTTTTCATAACATCAGAGGCTTCAGCTAACATTCCTTTTCGTGCATATCCATTTATAACAGCAGAATAAGAAACGACATTCCCAACCCCAAGTTCCCTTTCCATTTCTCGGAGTGCCAATTCAGCCTGAGCCATATCTCCTGATTTGCACCAACCATCAATCAATGCAGAATATGTAACATGATTCGGAATGAGACCAAGCTTCAATATCATCTCAAACATCCACTCTGCTTCTTCTGTCTTACCTGCCTTGAAAAGCCCATCCATGAAAGTAGTGAGCATAACTAAATCAAATATAATCCCTCGAATGATTATTTTGCCCAAAAGAACTAAGGGCCGTATCTCTCTTCCAGCTTTGAAGAATGAATCAATCAGAATAGAATATGACACATGGTTAGGGGACACACCCATTTTCTCCATCTCACTAAAAAGCACCTCCCCCTTAGCAAACTTCCCATTCTTGCAAAGACCTGCAATCAAACAACTGTAGGTAACAACATCAGGCAAGATGCCACTCCTAACCATCTCCTCATACAATGAAAATGCTTTTTCAAGCTCATTCTTTCGACAATAACCACTAATGAAAGTTGTGTGTGTTATCACATCCAACTTCAAATCCGCATCTTTGGTATCCGACCCATGGGCATCCCCCCTGAGGCTTAAAATTTCATGTATTAGATCTCTTGCCTTATCAAATTCCCCAGTCTTACAAAAACCATTAATCAAGCTATTATAAGTAACAACATCTGGCTCGACACCATCCCTTTTCATCCTCTCCATCAACTTGACTGCATACTCCACCATCCCGCATCTGCAGTACCCATCAATCAACGTATTGAATCCGACAACATCTACACCAATCCTACATCTAACCAACATCTCCAAAGATGATTCTGCCTTCTCCAACAACCCCTTTTGGCAAAATCCGTGAATCAATGTATTGAAGCTAATCACATCAACCTGAAAGCCCCGCTTCACCATTTCATTCACCAGCCCCAGTCCCAATTCAACATTCGCTTTATTGGAAACCCCCCAGATGACAGTGTTGTAGCTAACAGTATCAATTTCGACTGTTCTAAGCAAATCTAACGCCATTTTCAAGCTATCCATCTTGCAGAAAGCATGTATTACGATGTTACTCGTGAAAACATTTGGTTTTACACCACAAGATAGCATATCAGAGTAGAGAATTGGCACCTGATGTATCATCCCGGCGGCGTTGAATGAGGACAGAATCCGATTCCAGGAATGAATGTCAGGATTCAGCCCATGATTTCTCATCTGGAGGAATGCACCTGTAGCATCTGAGAATCTTTTGCAGGTGAGGTAGAGCTGTATGAGAGTGGAGAAGAAAGAGGAATAGAAATGGGCTTTGAAAGGTGGGATGGTGAGAGGCGTAGGAGGAGGATTTGGGGGTGGGGGATGGTATATTGAGGATGAGTTGCAGGCGGGGAGGAAGAGAGGGGGTGGTCTAGCAAAGGAGCGGGTTGGATTTTGAAATTTTTGGAGGGAAGAAGTCATCCTGGGATGAGAAAGATGGAAGAGAAGGGCTCGCTGCGAGACGAAGCACTACAGGCATTTCTTTGCAGATGTCATCACTGCACGGCGTTGGGCGTCAGGCGGGCAGCAGTAGGGGAAAGTGCCTGTGGGCCCCACCATCATATCTAGTTAAATCTACTCTGTCCATCATCAGTTTCTCCTAATTGGATTTTAAATGATTCTTTTAGAGATTCTAAATGATTTTTTTTAAATATTTTTATTGGATTAAAGTAAACTATATTATTTATTTTTATATATTTAAATATCAGTACAAAAAAATCGCCTTGACTTGGTCATGGCAATAAAATCAGATGAAGTTACATGATTTAAGACTATTTTAATATAAATATAAATATAAAATAGGCTCATACATTTAAACTATAAGATTTTTATATTCATATATAAAAATATAAATAATATAGTCGATTTTATCCATTGAAAACATCATAATAGGCTAAAATATCATGACATTGACCGGCCCGTCAAACCAGTTAGTTGGTCCAGCTCAATTCAGTTTAATAATGGATTTTTTTTTAATTTTAATATTATTAATAGAATATAAAAATAAATTAAAAAGTATAGTATTATAACAAAAAAATCTATATATTTAGATTAATATTTATGGGTTGAATTAAATAAATGATTTTGGAGAGAGCTCTTGGCGAAACATCTTTCAAGGCCATCATCGTTAATCAAGCTGTAGCCATTATTAGAGCTGTGATCCAGATCTTTGTTAACACATATCGTGTGCTATGCGCGTGGTTCATGAATGAGAAATACTTGAAAAATTATGCGATGTTTATGATAATTATCCAAGCTTCAAGAGTTAACTGACTACCTGTGTGTGTTCAAATGAAAGCGAGAAATTTCAAAAGGCATGGGAAGAATCTTAACAACAACACTCGAAACTTCAACTTGAGATCCAAGCGTACAAACTCGAGCTTAGCTAGTCAAAGCAATAGCCATTGGCAAATGAGCTCATTCTGCCTCTCTGGTGGTAAAAACCGAGCTTAAGCCATGGAAAGTCCGCTACGTGTCACCTTAATTACAAACTTGGCTGCTATCATTTACAAAATGGAAATATTGAAAGTAATACCATGCCAAGGACGGCTAGCAATTGGTCATAAGCAACGTCATCAAAACCAGTTTGATTGTGAACTGGTCAATTGATCGATGTCTAGCCCAATTTGATTCAATAGTAAAGTTTCATATTTTTAATATTTTTTATAGAATAAAAGGACTAATTAATATTATATGTATTTAGATGAATATTTATGGTTTAATTTTTTTAAAATAATATTATATTATTTTTTGTAATTAAAAAAGAGGTTTATCCTGTTGAACGTGCCAGTCAAACCAGTTGGACTATGATGACCGGTACAATTCTGATAACACTGGTTGAAACTATGACCCAGCCAATCAAGAGCTCTAAGTAGGCATGAAAATGTACTCGATTCTAATTCAGTAGAGAAATGTTCAAATTCACCATTTAAAAGGTAATCACTAGTGACCCATCAGCTACACTTTCTAACACTCGCTGGGACCCCATAAACCCAAATCAGTTTTTAGGGCATGCCTAGCCATGCATTTGATAGCGTTAAATTATTATTGTTTTATTACCAAAAGCATTTTTTTTATCTTGCTTACAGTCTATTTAGCAAAAGAAAGATGATTTATTTTTATCTCAAAAGTTTATCTTT
>JAYJMB010082414.1:0-21654 GCA_036873735.1 Pouteria campechiana
AAAATTAATCAACTTTTGCATGAAATCTTTGCATAAACATATTTAACATCTAAAGTAGATTAAACCCATACCTTAATTCTTAATTTTCCTTGTTGGGTTCCACTGGTTAGCACCAATTTTCCATTTTTGGGTGGCTGCCATTCCTTGCTTTCACAAAATCCCTATGCTATGGCATACTAATCAAAGGTAATGAAGTTTCGAAGTGATCATTTGAAGTAAACTTGCATAAAATAGGAGATTGGGAGGGTAGGGTAGATGCTCATGCTGGAAGGGAGCTGAGCATGGCTTTCCAATGGGGAGAGTGGAAGATAAGCATTACAAATGGATTTTTTTTTCTTTTATAATGCATTTAGTATAGTAGTCCACCTCCCATGGTACTTAGTACTCATGCACCCATTTTGGATTTTCAATTTCTCAAATAATCCTCATGTGTGGCACATGTAATTCACTCATTCGATAAATCATATATCCAAATTAATTTTTCATTCATTAGATATATTATTTTCATAATTTATTTATTTATTTCTTAACTAAATTCAATTTTAACCAAGATTTGCCAAAAATTATCGGTAACTCAGTATTCCAGCTTTCTACTTGCAAATTTTGATTTTTCTTCGCCTATTAATCATTGATTAATATGTATCCTCATTATACTCACATTAATATGGGTATTCCATCCATTTTTATAATTTTTTCATAAAACAAATCTATCCTTTTTAGTATTTACACCTTTAACATTTCACTAATTTAAATTCGTTTTTTTCACTAAAATCATTTATTTAATACACTTTACTGATCCCCAAACCTCATCCTCATGTTTATATTAATAATCCACTCAATTTGATAACTTTTTTGTAATAAGTTTCTCAAAAATTTTAATTATATTCTAATATATTCCTTGTCGAAATGGTAAAATCAAAATTTATGCACTTGGAATTTTCAAGGCCTTACAACACATTATCCCTATCAGCCACACATGCACAAAAATGCACATCAACACTATCATGGGACATTCTTTATCCCCTCGAATTCATATAATATTATAAATATTATTCAAAACAAACTCAGGGGATACTCATTATCCCACTAATTCCATGCATCCACACATATGTAACATTTAAAAGAATCCTGGGATATTTATTATCTCTCATCAATTCATACACACATACAATTTCTAAGATACTCTCTATCCCAATAAACTACACATGCCTACACACATTACTAAGATGAATCATGGGATATCCACCATCCCCATCCATGCATACATGCCCATGTACAAAATATGGGATATTCACTATCCCCATCCAACATTTCATGTAGCCAAAAAAGAGCCTCCTTACCTGCATGAAGAGCCACCTCATAAATCCTCATTAGTTCCTTAACTTCCCATCCATGCTTAATGATCTTACATATATCACATATATTCAATTTACTTTGCATAAGTTCTCATATAAAGGTAGTTCTCATTATAATACCATTATACACAACAATTCTAGTTACCATGAGTGCATAACTGCACTCTATTATTATTCACAAGATTATCCAACTTATCTTCTTCTTTAATCATTACCTAATCACTTATTTCATGCATTATATACGTTATGTTGATGCCTCTTTCCTAGCCAATTTCAAGTTATAATATTATTAGTCAATTTCATCATTTTTCTTATGGAAGCATTTCATCAAACATGTAATAAGCACTATGTAAATTATGATTTCTCAACCAGGTATCTTAAAGAACCTTCATTTCCTACAATATTCATCTTACATATAACATGATTAACATTCAAACAACCTTAAAAATAATGCAATTAAACCCTTAATTCAACCAATTTTCTACTTAAACACTTTGTACACAAAAGCCCTTTCCAACCCTACTTAGGTCATTGTCCAAATTTAGATTTCTCATGTTGAAATCACCCCAAAACCATTACAAATAAGGAATTACTCAATTTTCCTATGAAATCCTTAACAATCTTCCTCAATTCCTCCATAAAGTCACTATTCACAAATTAGGTATAAATCCTAACCAAACAAAAATTACAAAAATAATTGGGGAAAACCCACTTACCATCATTTTCATGCATGACTTCCACCATAAAACAAGAAATCGACCCCAAAGCTTCAAGAACCCATCATGGGTTGCAGCAAAACTGAGTTTCCATCTTCTTTCACCATTCAAATAGATAAAGTTTAGATGCATGCTTCAATGATTACATGCCTAAATCATCTTATTTTCTAGCAAAAAGGGGCAAGAATTTGAGGCATCAATGGGCTAGGGCAAGGGTTTGGGTGTGGGAGAAGAGAGAAAGAATATAAAAATGAAAAATTCGCTAAAGAAACCCTTAAAAAGTCATGTTTTTCTGTGCTTTGATACACCATCGAACTAAATGCCATGACATTGGATTCCAATGTCATGGCATTAAACAACTGCCCCTCAAAAATGCATTTTCTGAAGTAATGTCGCGGCATTGGATTCCAGTGCTGAGGCATTAACCTCTTGCCTACCAGGAATAGGTTTTGTATTTTGGCCATAATGTCCTTGAAATTATGTGATTCTTGATGAATTGGAAATAATAATTTCAAGGTATATAACTTTTTTATTGATCACTTTTTCTAATTTAGCCTTCATATATGAGTCTTTTGGCCTCAATGTGAAACTTTAGAGATAGTTGTAGTAATTTAGTAATAAATTTCTCATATTATATCCCAATCACATGATTCTTGATGAATTATCATGTTAATGTAAAGGGCTACAACTTTTATGTTGAATACTTTTTCCAAATCATCCTTCATCTATGCCAAACATTGGATATAATTGACACCTTTTTCATATGCAACTTCTTTTTATCCTTACAAATTAACAAGTATAGTGTTATATAATCATCCCATACATTGAATTTCACAATAACCTCTTCACAACTTAATGAATTTATATATTTTCTGACATCAAATGGTCATTCAAGAAAAAATTGCTAAAATTTCCTCATTTTTACACCCCAGGTGTTACAAAGTGCTTATTAAGAAAATTCAAAATAGTCAAGTGGCACTTAATGCTCTTCAGACTTCTCAATTATTTTGTGATTTTTGTTAAGGAAACCATCCCAGTGAAGAATGCTAAGAAGGAAATCCATTCATGAAACCTTAACTAGAGCAGGCACAATTATTTGAAAACTTTAATCGGCAGCAGAACGACCCTTACTCCAACACATAATTTAGGATGGTTCAATCATCCAAACTTCTCATGGAATATGGGGCAATCTAACCATGGTTTTCAATAATAGGAAAAGAAGATGGATGTAGAAGCTTCTTTAACTCAGTTGGCCACCAATACAAACAAATTCATGATAAATACAAGGACCAATTTTCAAAACCAATCTGCTCAGATTTGGAATCTACAAGCCTGTGATACCTCAACTTTTTTATCTCAGTCAGGTCTCAGTTAGGGATCACATTGCCAAATTAATACTTGAAACAGGTGAAGATTGGCAAGGTCGACCTTTATAATAATTCAAGATTGCTAGAAGTAAGTCCTAAAGACGAAGCACATGATCACACCTCTTTACGTCACAACTAGAGCCTGTATACATGACTAGTTCACCCACTCTAAGTACATACCATAAAATTCACATTCACATTATTATAAAAGTTCATTAAAATCTTTATGGTTTATATTAAACAATAATTAGGGATCCTTGGCTCATTTTCTTTGGCAGCTTTTGCAATTCTGGCTAGCATTTGTCTTTTCTCTTCCTCCACGACTAATTTTATTAAAAAAAACCATGAGCTATGGCTCAATAAGCAAGCATTCTTAATTTTGATTTCATTTTCAAGCCATTTTGAAGAATATTAATCATTATTGAAAAAACACTTATGTAAATCAATCATTTAATATCATGTATCATGCCCATGCTCATTCTTATATGAATGCATACATCATGCTTAGTTCTAAGATTTACCCTATAGCACTGTGGCCACAACCCTTTTTGCTACGCTAAGATAACCCTTTCATTTGCACCCATCAATAGCCTGTGCCAAGCTGAATTAAGCCTTGCGCCTGAACCTGTTAATCGCCTGAATTTGAGCTCTTTCATACATTCATGCATTTCCATGTCATGTTATGCTTTTTTCATTATCATACTTCTAAAAAAATTGTAAATCATTTGACACTAACTATCACATCTAATCAGCTCAAGGCATAAATCATTGTATAGAAATTAACCTAAAAATGTAATAATTTAACCCATGTAATCAAATATAAGTGCTTGCTTATGTTATAAGAGACTTGGAACTCTTAGTCTCTTTTTCACAATTTCACTTTAGCACTAACTATCCTTTCTGTCTCCTCATTTCATATAATAATTTATATTTAGCTCCAACTATATGATGCACTTATCTCATCTATTTACAAATCTTTTCTTGTTCCCAAATATGGATGCTCTTCAAATCTAAATGGGTTAATCTAGGGTCTAGATTTCATACCCTCCACTCTAATATTCATTCCCAAGTTCATTGAAATAGTAGTATGCTGCACTAGAAAAATTATCAAAACTTTACAATAGTGCAAATTTATATTTTTGAAATTTCTAAGGCCTTACACTTACAATTTCTCTTTGATAAATCCAGGCATATTTCTCAACAATAAATGTGGTTTTAACTGATACAAAGTGGGCTGCTTTAGTCAATCTATCCACAATGACCCAGGACTATCAAACCGAACAACTATCTTTGGCAGACTAGTGATAAAATCTATTGTTATGTCCATCCATTTTCACTCGAGAAGTTCAATAGATTGCAATAATCCACCTGGTCTTTGATGCTCTACTTTCACTCTTTGGCATGATAGACATTTAACCACATATTTAGCAATATCATTTTTCATCCCATTCCACCAGTATAAAGATTTCAAATCATGGTACATTTTATTACAACCAGGATGAATAGTATAAGGCGAATAATGTGCTTCTTCTAATACCTTCTGTATCACTGCTGGTCCTTTAGGAAGTATTAATCGATTCTTATATCTCATAAGATGGTCTACATCAATAGAGAAATCTAGCAGCTCATTTTACTGTACTTGCAACTTCAATTTCTAAAATTCTTCTTCTAATGACTCTTCTTGAGCTGTTAAAATCTCATCTATCAAATTAGGCTGAATGTGCAATTGACACAACTAGGTCACTACTCCTTTTATATCAACTTGTAAATACATACTTTTCAATTCTTCACATAATTCTTTCTTTTGTGTTAACATACATGCTAGACTACTTTCAAATTGCCTACTCAAAGCATCGACTACAATATTTGCTTTGCCAGGGTAATAGTGAATATTCAAATCATAATCTTTTAACAGTTCTAGCCATCTTTTCTGCCTCATATTCAACTCTTTCTGAGTAAAGAGGTATTTCAAACTTTTATAATCTGTATATACATCACATTTTTCTCCATAAAGGTAGTGTCTCCATATTTTTAAAGTAAACACTATTGTCGCCAACTCCAATTCATGAGTTGGATAGTTATGCTCATGAGGTCACAACTGATGTGTTGCATAAACTATCTCATTACCATTTTGCATTAGAACACAACCTAATCCTTTCTGTGATGCATCACTATATATCACAAATCTGCCTTGACCTAATGGAATTATAAGAATTGGTGCCTCTACTAACTACCTCTTTAATTCTTGAAAAGCAATTTCACGCTTACCATTCCATTCAAATAAAACTCCTTTCCAAGTCAACTGAGTTAATGGCAAAGCAATCATGGAGAATCCTTCAGCAAATCTCTGATAATACCTAGCTAATCCCAGAAAACTGCTAACCTTAGTCACTCCTAACTAACAACTTGAACAGCGTTGGTTTTCACAAGGTCACCAACAACTTTTACCCTAGTTTTTAACTAAACCAGTAACTTCTACAAATGAAATAATTGAAATAAGAAATTACACTTTTTGACATGTTTCTTGTTGAGTGCAAAGGAAGATCTTAGATGTAGTTCTTCTTGTCGCAGAAGCCCTTCCTTTATATTGTGGAGAGATTGGCCTTAAAGGAGATGAAGAATGACAGCTCTTTTGGAATGTGAAAGTGGTAGATCTTGGCCTTAAGATTTGCAAGATGATCTCTCTATTTTTCTTGTTTGTATATTCTATTTTCTGCTCTCTATCTTCTTTTTTCTGATTCTCTCTTTTATAGGTTAGGAGAGAATTTTCTGTTGCTAATCTTGGCAGACATTCAAATGTTTAAAAATATTTTTCTTTACCTTATCTTTTGTCTGACATCTGACTATGTTGCATTCTAATATCGGTCTGCTACTTCTGTCACTGACTTTTGAAAATGTTTACTTTTCATGTCAAGTGCTCTAAAGAGATGAGTGAACAATTGGTGTCTTGAATGTTTCAGATTATCTGAATTGTTTTCTTTAGATTTTTGGAAGTAATTTTAATCCTACTCAATTATGAGATCCATTTTTAGATAAAAGTTTAGATTTTCTGAACTTATAATATCTTCAAAAAAATGATCCAAAGCCTACTCAAACATCTCTGAAGCATGACTTAACATCTCCGAAGCTTGGTTAACATCTCCGAAGATTGTTTGAATCTTTTTTGAAACTTGGCTTCAAGTTCTCTAAAGCATGTCTGTTTACTCCAAAGCATAGCTAATTATCTCCAAAGCTTGTCTTATTATTTCTTATTTTTTCCGAAGTGTCTTGTAACTTGTCCAAGACATCAATGACTTCTCCGAAGCTTTTCAACTCTTTGCAAAGCATGCTGAAACTTGTCTGAAGCTTCTTTGTGCTTTTTCCAAAGCATTCTTGATAATTCCGAAGCTCTCTTAATTATTTCTGAAAGGCATTATGACTTGTCCGAAGTAATCTTGATTATCTCTAAAGCGCACTGTAAGATCTCTGAAGCTTTAAAAAGGACTCCAAAGTATGCTTTAATATTTTTTGAAGTGTGCTTGAACATTTCCGAAGCTTACTGCTTTTACTCATAGACTTGTCCAAAGCTTGCTAATTGTCTCTGAAGTTTCTCTGCATTCATTCCAAAGTGATCTGCAACCACTCCAAAGTTGCATTGTGACTTGTCTGAAGCTTGTTGAGACATTTTTGAAGTTTGTTAGATTATCTATGAAGTCCATTGAGACAATTTTGAAGCTTCTCTTTAACATCTTCGAGCCATGCTATGTCAATTCTGAAACAATATCAATTTTACTCCGAAGTTCGTTGGAACATTTCCAAAGCAAACCAATCTTTTTCGAAATGTGTTAAAGTGATTCCAAAGTTGCTTCTTTTGAACCCAAAGCATGTCTTCAAGACTTTTATAATTTTTATTTTCTTGAATTAAGCGTATGAGATGTTTATATACTTAATTATGAAGGAGCATTTACTTCATATCTTCCTTTTGTCATCATAAAGATTATTCTAAGCAGCATTCTTGAAAATAAGATGTTGGTACCTTCATCATCAAAACATACTTGGTTAAGAATGTTCATCATCAAAATCAAGCTAGATAATATGGTTCAACAAGCTTTTGACATGACTTCAGAGTTTTTGATTTGTCTTTAGAGGAGTTGATTGGATATTGTAATTTAAGAGATTTAAAAGTTGTTTAGGGTGCTTGTTTTAGAGTTTTCTGATCCTGAATAGAATTAAAGATTTATTTCAGAGTTTTTGAAACTACTTTAAGTGCAAGCCTTATAATTTCTAAGAAATTACATTAGGACTTCGGAGGATACAGAAATAGTTTCTAAAGCCCTATTAAAGTTTCTGTAATACTTCAAAAGTATTCTGATGGTATACATGAGTAATTCTTATACAAATTTTAGGTCATATTCTAATTCTTATAATTATGTGATCATTATCATTATAAAGTTAATAATTTATGCACATGGATCAACATATATTAGGCACATGTATAGTTTTAATTCTTGTTTTCCAATATTACTAAATTATTAGCATGGTGCAAATCCAGTATAAGTTTTGTTGTCATCAAAATCACTTGTAATACATGTGTGTATCATCATCACAATACATGTATGACTCAACACTTGGTCTCAGCCAATTCACTAACTTCTATTTTATGAGGATCTACAAAAATGTCATCTCCTAAAATCACATGACCTAGAAAAGCTATACTATTCATCCAAAAATCACACTTCTTCAATTTTGTATAAAGTTTTTCTTCTCTAAGTCTCTTCAAAGCCATCCTCAAATGTGATTCATGTCTCTCCTTGTCTCTTGAATAGATCAAAATATCATCAATAAAAATAATTACAAACCGATCCAAGTAGGGTTTAAATACCTTATTCATTAAATCCATGAAGACGGCTGGAGCATTCATTAATCCGAATGGCATTACTAGAAATTCGTAATGCTCATATCGTGTTCTGAATGTAATCTTCTGAACATCTATAGGCTTAACCTTCAATTGATGATAACCTGACTATGAATCATTTTTTGAGAATATTGTATCTTCTTGCAACTGACTTAATAGATCATCTATCCTGGGTAACGGATATTTGTTATTGATGGTGACTTTATTTAGTTCCCGATAGTCAATACACAGCTGAAGACTCTCATCTTTCTTCTTAACAAACAGCACCAATTCACCCCACAGAGATACATTGGGATGGATAAATCCCTTGTCCATTAAGTCTTGTAACTGCACTTTTAACTCTGCCAATTCAACTGGTGTCATCCTGTATGGGGCTTTAGACATTGGCTCTGCTCTAGGTTGGAGATCAATACAAAACTCTATTACTAGTTCAGGAGGCAATCTAGACAATTTACCAGGGAATATGTTTGGAAAATTTCATACTACCGGTATATCCTCCAATAGTCAAAGTTCAGAGTGGGTGTCAATAGCTGAGACCAAGAATGCTTCACACCCTTTTTGCACTAGGCTAAGATCCTTCATAGTTAACATGACTTAGGTTCTTTGCCTTTGGGTGAACTTCTAAAGGTAATTTCTACCCTATCAAGTGTTTTCAAAGTTATCTGCTTGGTTTTACACTCAACTTTAGCTTCATACTTGATTAGCCAATCCATACCCAATATAATATCCAAACCTTCCATATTCAATACAATTAAATCAACATAAAATTGTCTACTCTCAATCACTATAGGTATTTCATAAGATATTTCTATATTAATGCTTTCTGCTTTCAAAGGAGTGGATACTTCTATCATAGGATACATTAGGTATTTAGACAACCTAACTCTATTTACAATTGTAATAGAGATAAAAGACTAAGAGGCACTCAGATCAAACAAAACATATGCCATGTAATTACATACAAAAAGATTACCAGTGATTACATGATCCATGGCCTGAGCTTCCTAAGCATTGGTCACCTGTACTACCGTAGTTAATAGAGGTCTAAGTTGTTCATTCTATTGCCCGAGGACTGCATTAGGTCCTCGACCTCTACCTCGCATCTAACCCCCACCACGTTCTGGCTGGGATGGAGCTTAGGAAGTTACACTTTCATTCCTTCCTTGATTAGGACAATTCCATCTAATATAACAAATCTCACCACATGCAAAGCAAGTAAGTGCCCTTCGCTATCCCATATCCCGTGGTTGACTCGACCCTTGACTAATTTCTCTCATCTATCTTGGGGTCGATCTAGTCGGCCTTCCTTCGGGCTTCTTTAACAGTATTGGATAGTCAAATTTTAAATGTCCTAGTTTCTTACAATAATTATAAATTTTCTCAGATAATATATTGCCACTTTGCTCAGTTTTCTGCCTAGTTCATCGCCCTGTTGGGTTTCTCTCATGTGTCTCCTCTCCCTCAATTTAAACTGTTCCTCTGCCTCACATTCTACTAGATGAGCATACTCTAAGATATCCCCATATTGACTTAACATGAGCAGGGCTAACTTCTACAACCCTTCTTGAAATTTCTAAGCTATTTCAGGTAAATCCATTTGGACCCATGGCACAAATCGTGCCAAGGATCTAAACTAGCCATCATATTCTTCTACAGTTCTCTTGCCTTGCATTAGTGTCAGAAATTCAGTAGCTAGCCTAGCCTTTTTACTAGCCAGCACATATCTGAGTAATCTCTCTTAAAAATCAACCCATGTCATCCCTACAGAATTCCCAATTACTGTCAATTTTTCAGTATGCCACCACTTCTCTGCCTCACCCTCTAGCTGGTAAATCCCATCTAATACTTTCCACTTTTCTGGGCATTCCATATATGCAAATGCTTTTTCCATACCAGGTAGCCATTCATTTACCATACGATAATCCCTCTGTCCTTTGAAAGTTGGAGGTTTCATACTTTGGAAAGCTTTCATATTTAAACCTATTCTTGGCTATCTTTGGGATGGGTGCCCCATTTCTAGTTCTACATTTACTAGCCTTGCCCACAGCCTCGCCATTGATTGAGGCTCCTCTGCCTACCTCCTTTGAGTTTGCACTATTGCTTGTAAGGTTTGGGCAATACCTACTATCATTGTCATCATATTACCAAATTTGTGGGTCATTAGTGGAGGTGGCATAGGTGGAACTACATCAACACTAGGAATTGTAGTGCTTGACCTATCAACTCTAGTAGGTTCTGACCCTTGGCCTTCCTCAAGTTCAACTACCCCTCCTTCGACTTCATTTTGAGTCAACCTCGGCATTTCATCTGCCCTGGAGGCTTCTACCTGAGTTTCCCTAATAATAACCCCCATCACTCAAGTCTAGGTGGTTCTTCTCGGCGACTCTTCTACCATCGGGGCTTTACCTTTATCCACTCTCTTCCTTGGTACCATGACTGTATAAGGCAAAGTATAGGATCATATAACAACATGATGTCAAGATATCAATTCAACTTATCAATCTAAAATTTGAATTGCATCATATACTAACGTTCCCCCATATAAACTAAAACTATGCATGTCATTCTATCATTGACTTCCAACACTCTCACCATTATAGTTCTGAGACTTATCTCAATTATCCTTCTACATATTAAGCATACACGCTCTGATATCACTCTATAACGCCCCGCTTTCTGAGGCGTTACACAGGTAGGAACAAGAGGACTCTCAACCAGAGTCTCCCCTGAACTTACCCTCTTAAACCTGTGTAAGCATTCACAAACACCCAAATGTGCCCAGAATTATAGTCGCACTATAAAGGTAAAGTGTATGAAAATCATCCTTGTATGTAATAAAGTAATGACATGCAAATTAAGATACTTCACACAATTAAATTTATATTAATTACACCATTGACATACTAAATAAATCACACTTTTTATACACCCCAAAATATATAAAAAAGATAAGAATTTCTAAGTTTCATGGTTTATCCCTCTCCGGAGCTCCAACCCCTCATTGGGCTCCATCTTTTGGCTTGTCAACTAAAACATAATAAAATAATGTGAGTCCGAGTAATTCCGTAAGCAGACATAATTCAAATCAATAATTAAATCATAGAATGTGAACACAAAATTCATATGCTCACAATGGAACTACTATTATGAATTAAATACAAATAGTGACAAAATTCTTCAATAAGAATCTACTAAGATGTCCAATATATCTGATCATCTCTATTCAAATTTAAATCCTCATTCTTCCTAATACATCCCTTTCATTTCTAGTCATCCATTGTATTTTTTTACTGCAAACAATTATTATTATATTTAAGAGGCCATCAACCAAACCTAGTAAACACAACCATGGCCAAATAGACTCATCTTTCTTACAACTTTGGTGTATTATGGTCTTTCCCTACTACCCTTGTTACAAATGTTATGAGTCTTGAAATATCCCATCTTCACTACAACTCATGAGTCGTAGGCTTTCCATTTACACGTACTAAGTAATCAAAGGAGTCACATAAATAATAGGTTGATCAGACCTCTTTGCTAGGAGAGGCGGTATCAACAAACAAAGCCCTCACAAGGGTGGGATCCCAATAACTAAATAGCCTTCCTAATAGGCATCCAAACCCAATTTGCTATAAATCATATATGGGCGAATATGAAATTCTTATTCAAATTACCCAACATTTTCAATTATCAACCCACTAATATAAAACCTTATGTCACTCGATGTTTATCATATCATCACAATTATCCAAGCTTACCTTTAATTCTTAAACAGATAGCCAAACTCAATTTCATACTTAGTTAAGATATCACTTTCAAGTACATGCATTCTTATGTCATTCCATTGATTATCATAACATGATCCTTCTTATATCTTCATCATATTTCAAATATTTTTAAGGGATATTCCCATAAAACATATCTTTAATTATTAAAAATATCATAAAAATACCTAAATTGATAAAATATGCAAAATACAAAAAATTTACAAAAGTTACTATTCATAGTGACACCTTGCCATGGCAGTACAACATCATACCAAAAATATACTATTCAAAGTGAGCTCTTGCTGTGGCAAGGACTGCCTTACCATGGCAGGGTCTCCATTGTCTTCTTTTCCTACACTTTTTGAGCTTCATGCAGCGTCAAGAGAATTCCTTGTCGCGGCAAGGACCTTACTGCCCACCTATCTTTCTTGAAAACTTACTCTGTTGTCTCATTCTAAATGTCCCTCATTTACTCACTTTAATTTCTCCCTAATTTACTTTGTTTAACTTTGATTCTTATCCACTATTCCCACCTATCCATTAAAATACTCCAATAAAAAATAATATCCCATTTACATCATGTAGTGAGTACATAACTTTTAGTGAAGTTCATAATACTTCACATGCACTAACCTACTTCCCTATTACATTCATTTCTTTCATCCATACTTAATTCTCTTCTTTCTAAACTTCTCACTACATGATTTGTTTGGTTTGTACATGTCTAAAGTATATTACACTAATTTTATCCCTAAAGTTAAATCATAACATAATTGAACAATATTAAGAATGAAGGATCCCAATTTCAATAGAATTACTTAAGCAATTAAACCTGCTTACCTTGTCAATGCACCTTTTCTTTAGTTGTAATTCATGTATTCCAAGATTTCCTTCACAATTCAGAAATACTATATTTAAACATAGGGTTCATAAGCATTCAATTGCATTCACTATCTATAGAGAATAGTCACTGCAGATTTCATTTTAGTTTTATAACACTACCTCAATTAGGGTTTTGCTAATTACTTATCTATAACTTAATTAAGATGTGATCATGGAATTATTAGTGTTATTTCATCAAATACCTATAGTAAAGTTTTTCAATTTATATATACTTGTTATCACAAGTTGAGATTCTATTCCAAATTACATATACATGTTTTTAAACTAAATTCATACCAAAATCTACATTCAAAACACTCACTTCCCCACTAAATTCATGTTTTCCCCAATTTCTAATTTTCCAACAATGAAATCTTGCTTTATCAACTAAAATTCAAATGATATATCAAGTAGAATAGGTTAATTACTAGTAGATTTTTCTTACCTCTTAATTTCTCTACTCAAAATCCACAATCCAAGCTCTGATGCAAAACCCTTGAGCTTTCTACAACTATCACCTGTCCAAACTATTGAATATGATATTTTCTTCATGATGGGTTGCTACAGATCCTTCAATTTTTAGTCTTTTGAAAGTTTAACTTCAATTCCTTCAAGAATCAAGCAGTTTTGAAGCTTCTGGGAGCAAGAGGGAGGGCTGGAAACATTTTGGGGCTCGAAAATGGGGTTGGTGGAGCATTTGAAGCTCCATCCCTCTTAATAATCTGAGAGTGCATACTGACTCAGGCACATGTGGCCCACCTATCATGTATTCTAACCTTTTCTAGCATTGAAATTTCTTCCCATACACCATAATATTCAATTCATTCGTCACGCCCATCATGATTTTCCATTTATATTACAAATTTTACATATACGGTTCCTTTATACACTATAAAATAATTCTTTCCATTTCAAAAATTTTAGGGCTTCACATTGATCTCTTCATTTCAGCCACAGTGTGATCCTTTAATTTGCAACTTCCTTAGCCTCTTTCTTTCCTTGTTTTACTCCACTTTAGTCTTCATATAAACACACATAAACCAACATGAATTTCACATAAAGTTCCCAAGAACCCATGAATATTAATCTCAACCAATACATGATATAAGTGAATAAATTTCAGTTATCAGTTTGGCCTAACTTGGGTCCCTACTCCTCTTCTCTAAGTTAGTCTTTTCTACTACACTCAGATTCCACTAACACCTTGATCAATGCACTATTTAAATGCACTTTGGTTTTCTGAGCTCATCAATAACTTTTACAAACCCAGCAAGTCTTTCCTACTTGTTCTAATAAATACTATCACACTGCAAGCCCCTTGCTTGCAGAAGTATAAAACAATGATAGATTTTACAAAAATAAGTGCCTCTTACTTAGACAGTTGGTAAAAAGTTCAAGACAAAATAATGAATGATATGAAACTTAAAATCATAGATTTTAAATTCCTTAAATGTGTTGAAGATGAAGCTTTGAAGGCAGTATCAGAGTTCAACATTGTTGGAGTTGAATGCTTGGAAGAAAACTTGAAGTCTTGTAAATGCTCATGTTAAATCACTCAACTAACTCTTTTGATGATTTGAATCCTCTTTTTATACTCTTGGAAGAACTTTTAGTCATTAATGATTACTTTAAGAAATTCTTTGACCATTTTAGATTATGTTTTCTACAATCAATATAATCTGCCATATAAGCATGCTTCAGATCCTATGAAGTTAAACTTTAGATCATCTAACGGTTGGGTGCCTTGTTAGTTACTATTGCCACATTAAATTTTAGAGCTTTTAAAGCTCTCTTTTAGACCTTATGAACTTCGACTTAGTTTGAACTTCGTTCCAGTGATGCACTTTAGATCACTTGAAGTTAGTCTCTCAAGTTCTGAAGTTCCTTCTAGGGATTGACATTTCCAATAACTACGTTTTCTCTTTTGAAGCTTATGTTCATCATGTGAAGCATCCTCTAAAGAAGCTTCTTTAATTCTAAATAATCTCTGATTGTTCCTTCTAACCTCTGAAGCATGAAAATCTTCCTCTTAACATACTCTAAAGCTTTTAGATGTGGCTTTCAGATCTTCTGACAGCTTTAATATCTTCTGAACTTAACTTCTAAAATCTTAAGATTTGAAGCTTATATTTGAATTTCATGTCCACCATCTAAACTTACTCTGAAGCTTTGAGACATAGCTTTTGCACCTTCATACCCAACTTTCAAATCTTCTATATCTTTGAACTTATTTCGCTTTATTTCAGAAGTGTTTTAGTGCATCTAAAATCCTCTGAAGCTTGGGTCTATCATCTGAAGCAACCTCTAAAGGACTTGTTCGCTTATGAACTAAGTTTTGGTTATTCTCTTTGCCCTCTAAAGCATGGGGTTCTCATTCTGAAGATGTTATGAAGCTTTCAAAAGTGACTTTTGTGCTTTCAGACTTGACTTTCAAATCTTTTGACTGCTACTACATCTTCTGAATTTGTTTCTCTTGATTTCAAAAGTATCTCAGTGCACATGAAATCTTTTTCTAAGTTCAGAATTATCCTTCTTAGAGCATTTATTGGGTATTCTTTCTCTAAAGTCTTGAGTTGGTGGGTTTCAATTTGATATGGTCCTGTTTACGCTGTCCATCAATCTGAAGTTACTTCCCTAATGTAGTTAATTTATTTTATACTTAGCTACTTAATCATGTTCATAATTAAAATTAAGCTAATTAAAGATGGTTAGACTCAACATTATGGTTTAGGATAAAGCCCCTTAACTAATTCTCCCAAAAACACGAGTTGTCAATGAACGAAGACTTAATCCATATATCCTAATAGCGTAGAGCTCAGACATATCTTGTGCAGCCGATGGGCATGAGGGGCTTCATAAGGCGTAGTGCATGGGCAGGTGAGGCAGTCAATAACCAACCACACATGTGGGTCCCCCCTTTATTACATGTAACACCGACTTAAAGGTAGCTTGCTGGTCTCATACCCAACAATTTGCCCCCAACAACTACCCTGGGAGTCAAACCTGTGACCTCGCTCTAATACAAGTTTTAGGATTAAGCCTCTTAACTAGTTCTCCCAAAAGCTTGAGCTTTCAGAGACCGATGACTTAATCCATATATCCTAATAGCGTAAGGTCCAGACATATCTGTTGTAGCTGGTTGGCATGAGGGGTTTCCCAAGGCATAGTACCTTGGCAAGTGGGGCAGTCAGTCCCTAATGACATGTGTGGGTCCCCCCTTTATTGCACATATCACCAACTCAAAGGGAGCTTCCTAGTCCCATACCTAAAAGATGAGAGTTGAATGCAGTTTAGAGTTTGAGCGTGACTAAAGTGAGCACTTTTGGATGAAAATTTGTTTCTATTATAAATGCACAAATGTAATCACTTAAATTGCAAAATTATTTTTTCTTCGAATGGAGTCTCTATTTATAAGCCTTGGAAGGTTTTATGATCGTTTGAAATTCGAGCTTGAGTTTTTAACCATTGAATCAGACTTGCGAAAATCATATAAAATAATCCATTCATAATGATAAACCTCTGTGGACCTTTGTCAACAAAAATGCCTTGAAGACTTCTGTGACTTCCTCTTTTAATTCCTCTATGAGAAATAGTTTTTACCACTTTTAATGACAAATGGTCAACCAAAATCCTTTGTGGTGTCTTCTTTGGCTGCTTTGACAACTCGAACTACTTCTAATGGCTAGTTTATAAACCTCCATGGTTTAAAAGTTTTCCTCTATCATCGCCTCTATAAAAAAACTTTCAACTTGAACAAGCTTTTGGATTCTTCTACAAACCTCTGTCAGAGAAAACTTCTCCTCTATGCTCTCCTCTTTCATGAAAACTTACATAGAAACTTGGCATTTATAATTTTTCTTCCATCTTGATTTGTTTTGCAGAGTGTTTAGATTGTTTTGAGTTGTTTCTTGATGGAGCTAAGTCCTTTAACACATATATAACTACTTTGCTTGACATTTTTATGTTATGCTTATATTATTTAACTTAAATTCTACTATACTTGGAAACAACCATATTAATATCCTCACTTACATATTTATTCATCATAAAAATTAAGCCTTTATTAGGGTGGAGACCATGCATTAGACTCAACAATAATTTCTACCATATTTTTTGGTCCGACCTAATTAATTTCTAATTTAGATATTTTTAATATTAAATTAATAATTTATATTTAAAATATATGGACCATAGGCTGATTTTAAATACTCTATGTTAGTCCCATTTCGAGCTCAAGAGTGGGGGGGTGAATTGAGCCTTTAGAATTTTTGACCAAATACAATTTGTAGTGCAAAGATGAGAAATGAAGGAATAGCATAATGCACTTAGATAGGGATTTTTATAGTAGTTCGGCCTTTCACTTAGGTTCCTACTGCACTTCTCTAAGTTAGCCTTTTCTGCTAAACTCAAGTTCCACTAACACCTTCTTTGATCAGCACCCTTCTGATCAAACAAATGCACTTGTTGGTTTCCAAGCACCAACTAACTTTTACAATTCCTAAGCAAGTTTCCTACTTGCTTACAACACTCAAAGGCAAGTCCTTGACTTGCAAAAATGTGTAAGAATAAATGGTTATTTACAAATGTTGATGCCTCTAATAGGCTGATTTTGTACGAAGTTCAAAAGCAATAAGTAAAATAAATATAATAGTAAAAGTAGTAAGATTCATTCTCCAGAGGTGGTTAAATAGATGACTTTGAATGCTTCTTGGAATGAGGCGCAGTAGAGTTGAAATCATGGTAGAAAAGCTTAAAAGTTTTAGTAAATGCTCTACTCTTTTTGTTTCTCAAAATAATTTTCTACTTTCTTCATTCTCACTTAACTCTTTTTATATTGAAACTTCTGACTACTTCTGCTATGGTAGCTGAGGTTCATTTAATGCAAAAGAACATTCAAATATTTAACCATTGGTTTTTCTTCGTGGTTTCGGAGCCTTTGATTGTGCAACATCAGATCCTCTAATTACTAAGTTGTAAAAACTTTTTCTCATAGTTCACACGTCGTCTTATCTTCAAATGCTCTGAAGTTAAGTTTCAATACCTCCAAAGTGGCACAACAATGGCGACTCATGTTGGATTCATCAAGGGTTGACTCTTAAGAATTTCTTTGTCTCTGAAGTACTTGTCCTGTGACTCCAAAATGTTTCTTTTCTAACTCTAACAAGTCATGTTATCTGAAGACTGTCTCATTAACTCCAAAACTCTCAGTGTTATCTCTTAAGAACCTTATCAACTCCGAAGATCTTGACTTAACTCCGAAGAATCTTTGCGAAATTTGAAGCTTATGAGCTAGTGACTCTAAAGTGCTTTAACTGACTCTAAAGGTTGACTTCGAGGTTCCCTTAATGATTTTGAATTTTTGTTTTCTTCTCTTAAGTATATTTTTGAATTATATACTTAGTTCTCTTAAGTATTTACTTGGTTTCTTCCTTTCATCATCATGAAAATTATTCTCCTAGATTAATTTAAAATTATTTTTGCAAATACTTAAGAATAAATCGTTAGTACCTTAATATTTCACTCATGTCTTTGCTCATCATCAAAACATGGTTGATTAAAAATGTTCATTATCAAAATCAAGCTGGATAAGAGTGTATATTTAACATTCTCCTCCTTTTTGATGATGATAAAATATTGAGTGATATACCTTTCAAAACTATTCAATTAGAAATTAATTATAAAGTTTAAAGCAGCTAAATGCATGGTTGATATATAATGAATTTCTATTAACTTAGTGCAACTCCCCCTAAATTGTTGCACTACATTTCATACATTTCACTACTTTCCATTTCATATATTTCACCACTTTTTCTCTCCCTTCTTGTTATAATCAAAAAGGTGTAAAGAAACAAAATATATTGACATAGCTTGTTATGAAACAAACTACAAAAAATTATCAAAATTACATACATAAGGAATTGTTCTCAGAAAGTACATATTGCAAGATAATAAATCCAAGAAAAAGATGTCATACATCAAAACAATGTCATCAGAGGTATTTAAAGAAAGAAAGGAAAGTGCAGATGCAGCAAAAATTAGGACAATGATTTGAATTTTCCCTCATAAGTTTTAAGAAAGAATTCTTTGTGTGGAGGAAGTGGACTTAGGTGAGTAGGCTTAGGTTGTGAGTGTGATGGTTCAAGAGAGGACTTGGATTGTTTAGAAGTGGTACACTTGGTTCTTTTTAGTGAGGAGGTGGAATGAAAAATGGATCTTTTGGAATTGTAGTTGGTGGTTCATAGTGTAGGCTATAGGTCCACATTCAGTTACATAGATAAAATCAATACGTTCTTGCAAGGTTGGATCTAATAGCTCAGGAAAGAATATAGGAGTGCCTTCTAAGAGGGCTTCGGTGTTTGCGTTCATCCTTGCAATATATTCTTCATGGTACATGGAAATATGAGAAAGAGGAGCCTTTTGTGTTTTTTGGGAGGTGGAATTCTTGGCTTTCTTTTGGGTTTAGAAGATGATGACTAGGATGAAGGTGTAAAAGATGATGTTTGGGGTAATGGTTTTGGTCTTGGGATAGTAGGTGGTTTTCTTAAGATTTTAGTTTTGGGAGAAGGGAGTGGAATAGGCTCAAGTGAGGAGGATGGTTGGGAATAGCTCACCTTAATTACTATATTGGATTGATGGATCAGTGAGTTGTGGAAATGGAAGAGGAAGATAATCAGCAATAGCTTAGAGATTGGTATGGGAGTAGAATGAAGATTCTTCCTCAGTTATAAGAATGAGTTAATAAGGACCTAAGGGAGATGGAAATGAACTTCTGGGTTGCCTAGACTTTGGGAGTGAGTGAAGAAGTTTCTCAGAGTATCTTTGAAGGGTTTACTCTTTATCAAGAATTTAAATTTTATGGCCTTAGGAATCAATAGAGGATCGAGAATGAGTTGAGTCCTAGATAGAATGTTAGGATCTGTGAGTTCTAAGAAAGGTAATTCCTTAGAAGAAAAGATGAGAGATTGAGAAAGGAACATCTGAGCAGTTCCAAAATTTATTTCTTATTTGCTTCTAAACTTAGAATGGGTCATCCTGATAGGATTTGAGATACAAAGACGAATATCAGGATTATGATCAATTAGTTTTAGAGGAGTGTGAGGAGGAGGAGTGGGAGCTCTCATCCATTGTGCAAGAATCTCTTCAATTTGAGTGGGAATTATTTTACTTGACAGAATGAGATCTTTAATAGTCCAGTCCAGATAAATTGATGGTCTTGCTAGAAGGAAATAAAATTTAGGAAGTGGTACTATGATGGGATACTTTTCATATCTAACAATAGATCTACAGGGATTAAAAAGATAATCCTTAGGCAAGTTTGGAGAGCTTTTAGTGGGTGGAGAATAGGGGAGGATAGAAGAATGTTGTGTTGGAGGAGAGATAGAAGCAATTACGGTAGGTTCACCATCAAGTTGAACAACTTATGGAATTGTAGGGAATGAGTGTGGAGAATGTGTAGGGGAAGAAAAGGGTGTGTAAGTTTTGATTAGAGAGAAGTGAGATGGAGATAGAGAGTGCAGATGATAAGCTTGACCTCTAAGTGACTCCCCTAGTGAGGTTAGAGAGTTAAGTCTTTGGTCAATCTTATCAGCTCTAAGGATGAGAGATGACATGGAGTTTTCTAGCTCATGATTAATATTGTTAAGTTGAAGAGCTAAAGATGACAAAAGTTTTTCAATGTGTTCAAGTATGTTTTCCAGGCTTTGTGGAGTGGGTTGAGTAATGGGTATTGATGGAGAGGTTGGTGTGGATGGTTGATGGGAAGGTCTCATTGGAGAGAGTGATCTAATGGATGTGAAAGGAGTGGCTGCTATTGCTGCTACTATTTTATTTTCTTCTCTCAAAATTTCTTCTGACTCATCTACTCTTACATATCTTTATACTTCTCTTAGAATCTCTCTTGTTTCCTGTTCTAATGTCTCTTGTCTTTTTATTCTTTCTTCTTCTTCTTCTAGTCTGGATCTTTTCAATTAAGCTACTCTTCTTGGTTTTTCATTAATCCAACCTTGTGAGGTTTGTTTGAAACTCATTCACTTCAGGGTTTTCTCATCAAGTGTGTCTAAGTCCCTTGGGTGAACTTAGATGGTCTCCATATTCATTAGACAGATTAACTCCTAATTCCCTTATTAGCTTAATCAGAGTCGTCCCATAGGGGAGCAAAAATCTTATGGTGCTTTTGATTGAATAAATGTGATCTGACATTAGTTTTGCCAGATCCACTTTCCTTTTGTTCTTCAGTGCCCACATCATTCTTCCATCTTTCTCTAACACATCTCCTGTAGCTCCTTTTCATGGTTACACATCATTTGTTAAAATCATATAGGCCAATTTAAGACTCAAACTTAAGTGCCTGGAGTGAAGATAGTTCTCTTTCTCATCTATTTATACTCTTGCCAAATCTAAAAATAATTACTATCTAGTGAGCTATTCAGGTTCTACTTTTACTATGAAAAGATTAAAACATCTTCTTAAACTCTTTATGGATACCTCAATTTTCACTTCTTCTATCCATGACTTTTCTGTTTTAAAGTTAAGATTGTAGACTAGGGCTTCCACTAGCCTTAAATAGAAATGATCTCTATGACTTACATACTTTATCCATGGTGGTGCTGTCGTGGGCACACCAAATTTAGAACCTTGCTCCAATCTAATTTTCTGTAGTAGTGTGAGTAAGGG
>JAYJMB010082425.1:0-21653 GCA_036873735.1 Pouteria campechiana
CCTTACTCACACTACTACAGAAAATTAGATTGGAGCAAGGTTCTAAATTTGGGTGCCCACGACAGCACCACCAATGCAGTAGCGGACCGGCAGCACTGGCAGTGACGTCTTAACGCTAGCAGCAACACAAACGACAGAGTCCGCCGGGCAGTGGATCCTTCCGGCTAGTGGCGATGGCTGGACGACGTGGGAGGGGACCTTAAAAACATCAGCACACTTCGCGAAGCTTGATGAACGGAGCTTATTGGGCATCCAGTCGTCGGCTGGTGAAATCGCAAATCCACTTTGAGGCCAAAATAGGACACTAGTCTAGCATCGATGATGCCCCTCTTACAACCAGACCAGGTATCCGGTGTGGTAAAATAGAATTCGGCCATTAGCTGGATCCGGTCCGATTGGCAGACAGCACTGACGGAGTGAACAGCTGTGGCAACGACCCGACATGGCGCGCAGGTAGCTAACGACTCCCCTCTTCCGTGGTAGCCACGAACAGGGTGTCCAGTTGGGTCTGCCGCAGTAATGCTGGCATCTAATGGCGTCATTGGTGGAAGCATCGGCAGTAGATGGACGACACCGGCAGCAAGGGAGAAGAGTGAAACGCTGCCTTGTGCGGTACACCTCGGCGGCAGCTAGGCTGGTCCTCATGAGCTTTGGCCAATGAAGTGCCGGAAGGCGACGACAACCTGCGCGGTCAGCAGAGTGGAAGGACGACAACGGCGCAAGGGTGCAGCGACGTCTCTCTACCAATGGCAGCAGCGGCCTATGACAATGGTTCGTTGGATTTTCCAGCCTGCAATGCCACACTATGGATGAGCAGCGATGATGACAGACAAGGCGCCATCAGCAAACACAAGTTAATGAAGTCCTTTCGATGTGGCGCGCAGGCAAGATGAGTCGACTAGAAGTGCCAGCATGGCGCAAAATTGCTGCTGCCATTGGCGTGCCACTGAGGCAGGCATCACTTCACGCACAGCTGAGGTCCTGTGCAACCAACACCAACATGCCGAGGAGCCTAGTCGCATGGCTGAGGTGGCGCGCAGGAGGAATAACCATCCCATGGCCAGTGAACCGTGGAGTGACAGCATCCCTGTCCATGCAGCCAGAGAACCATGCGGCCACGTAAGTGACGTGCCATGTAGCTAGTGACGCGCCGCGGGAGCCTAGTGATGTGGCCCAGAGCTTAGGGAGTTCCTCACCTATGCATCCAGCAATGTGCGTGCAAATGAAAATTGGCGATGCACACGGGAAGAAAAAGAAAATTAATTTGCAATAATTAATTTATTGCAAATAGTCAATGTGAAAATAATATATATTAAAATATATATATATAAGGGAGTATTTTCATAAAAGTTAATTGCATGGTACCTATGATAGGCATGCACGCAATTAACCCTATTCGTGGCAATCTATTTTGCTAAAAATAATTTAAATAAATAATTAATTAATTTAGAAAGATATACCGGATGTGGGAGGCAAAGCCATCTTGCAAGAGTTCCGAAAATACCCCCACTGGTGAAGCTGGGTATATTTTCCAAAGGAATTCCCAAAATGTCCCCATGGTGGAGTTGGAATTCTCGAAATGCCCCCACTGGTGAAGCTGAGCATATTTTCCAAAAGAATTCCCAAAATGCCCCAATGGTGGAGCTGGAATCCCCAGGATGCCCTATGGTGGAGCTGGAATTCCCGAAATGCCCCCACTAGTGAAACTGGGCATATTTTCCAAAGAAATTCCCAAAATGCCCCAATGGTGGAGCTGGAATCCCCAGGATGCCCCCGTGGTGGAGCCAAAATTCCCAAAACACCCCCACTGGTGAAGCTGGGCATATTTCCAAGAGTTTCCCAAAATGCCCCAATGGTGGAGCTGGAATCCCCAAGATGCCCTAATGGTGGAGCTGGAATCCCCAGGATGCCCCCATGGTGGAGCCAAAATTCCCAAAATGCCCCACTGGTGAAGCTGGGCATATTTCCAAGAGTTTTCCCAAATGCCCCCTTGTTGGAACTAAAATTCCTAAACTACCCTTAGAGGACCTAGAGCCTATAAATACCCCCTCCCTCTTCTTGTTGAGGATATTTTTTTGGGGGAGAACAGAGAACCTTTGAAAGGAGAATTCTCTTGGAGCTTGGGGGAGGAGTTTGAGGAATCTTCAAGAGGTATGTGCCTCACTTGACACCAGTGGCTTTTGGCCACTGGTAATCTATCTAGTGCCTGAGGGCACTTTGCCATGGCCCCACCATGGTACATACATGGGTCTCACCCATGCTATGGTAATGGTTGGCCCCATATGGCCAATGGACAACAAGATAACACTGATTTAGACATTTTAAATACATTAAAACCTGTTTGAATCCTGATTAAACCACGTAACTACCCCATAAATCAGAAAATTAATGATATCATCTAAGAATTGTCATTGACACTAATCACTATTATTAGTGTTAATTATGATTAGGCTTAATTAACTCAAAGTGTAATTAGGCTTAATTCTTGTAGTCTGGATCTTCGATTGCTCACAGTATAAATGGTAGAGATCGCCTGCTTATAGTTTTCTAGGGGATATTGAAAAATACCACCCAACAACTCATTCAAAAGCCTAAGTCTAGGACCGAGTCACTGAGTCATAACTCACCGAGTCACTGAGTTATGACTCACTGAGTCAAACCTTAGCATATACCGTTCATCAAAGCAGCCAATCTCAGTCAACCTGGCCCACTCTTCTAAGCTTCTCATGGGTAATTGAGAGAGCCAAATTAAACCCAGTCAACCTGGCCCACTCTTTTAAGCTTCTCATGGGTAATTGAGAGAGCCGAATTAAACCCAGTTAACCTGGCCCACTCTTCCTAAGCTTCTCATGGGCAATAAGAGAAGGCTTAACCATACCTAGGTCACCTATTTTCTTCTGATCTCTTTCAGGTCTAAACACAATAGAGATCACCTGGTCTCGAGTCCTTCTGGGATATGCCAATTGGGTCACAAAGCATTTACTGTCTCTATGATTTCTTATAGTCTAAACAATAGAAATCACCCGGTCTTGATCTCACCCGGGACAAACTAATCAGATCAAAACACACATTTTCTAGTTGACCCAGTGTCTAGCAACCCAGTTTAGAACTGTGTCATCCCATCTGCCCATTGACTTGAGGCGATCTCCTAAATATCAAGTCATCATAATGTGCTCGGCGATCCCAAAGATAGCACACATCTATTTTGAGAGAAGGAGTGTGTGTTTTATTTTTGAATTTCTAAGATACATTGTACTTTTTCTTTTAATCAAGGGTTTTCTCCAGTGTGGAGATGTAATTAGGATCGCTTGTGGTCTGGAATGTGAACATACAATTTTTCTGATGTACACGGTAAGTGTAATCAATAAAAATGGAAATTGCTTGATTTATTTGAAAGATGACCAATAACATGATGTTATTCCATTTCTTCCTCATTTTTGTCCTTGATACATGACAAAAAGGGGGAGAGAAATGTTTGAGAAACTTGTGAGAGTAATGATTAAATTAGGATAGTAATAAAAGAATTGAACCCACAAGATTATAAGAGACAAATATTCAGGGGGAGTTTTATCAATAAATTTAAACTTTTAATAATAAGTCTTCAGGGTTTTTTCATCATCAAAAAGAGGAAGAATGTTAGGATTATGTTATAAAAATTTTAATGATAACAAAAATTTTATCAAAGAAAAGAAACTGTATGCTCATGTGAAACATTAATGTTTAATTAAACAAGCATACAATCTTCATTTTATGGTGCATACATTATAAACATTAATTAATCTTTACTACATAAAGCTACTAAATCATATTAAGCACCATAATTATTTAAGCTTTCATATTCTGCATTTAATAGAGATGTATAATATCCTTGCTTTACAAAATGTTACAATCACATGAGGATAAATTACATTCTGATATTATATATAAAAGCTAACAACGTAGCAAGTGCAAGATAACTGATCATCTGCAGCAAATTGCCACAATAATCTGCTATGTTCCAAAGGAGCTGAACTGATAAAATTTGTGGAAAACGAAGAAGAAGAAGAAGAAAGCGGAAGACAAGCAACAAAGAAGATTGCTTCAGATGCTTCCATGAACAAAAATATGGGAGAAAAACAAGGCTTCAAAGATGTGCTGCAATGAGCCTGCATTGTCTGTCAACCTTAATGAGAAAATGACAACAGATAATTGCAAAAAAAGAATTTGAAGAAGAAGCCATGATCAGAAAGCTCAAATTGCATTCGAGAAATTTAGATAACTTATACTTGATCAAAGTCTGTTCAAGACAAAAGCACAAGGATGAAGAAGCAACTCAATGCTTGGCAGACAAAGGAGTTGAAGACGAAGCCATGGTCGAAGAAGCATAATGTTGTTTGAGAGAATTTGAACTATCTACACTGATCAAACAAAGCTATCTGCAATAAAGGAAGAAGGAGAAGCTCCATCAAATACTCAGACAGAAGAAGAAAGAAGATAATTTTTGCCCAAACAATGATGCACAAAGTAAGAAGATTGAATTTGTCTAAGGACAAAATGGCAATATAAATATAGAAGGGAGTGCAACTTCAACTGAGCCAAGATAAACGAATCAAGATTGAAGAACCAAGGAGATTGCTAGAACAAACCCCTTCTATTACTCAAAGTGCATAGAAAAGATAAAGAACTCTGTCTTATCTTTGGATCAAAAGGCCATCTGTTATAGTAGACAAAGTTTAGCTAAAGCAGAAGGTGATGAAGATGTTGCACAATGTGCATAGATGAAGCTGAATAGACAAGAGCTACTTAGATCAAAATGGGCTACAACAAACAAAGGCACAATCATCTACAACTTATAACAGACAAATGTGACATGCAAAGTATTCTATCCAAGATAAAGCAGAACACACTTCATCTATTGCTTACACTAGATGAATGCCACACTTTGTTAGTTTGAGCAAATTGAAGTAAGCTTCATCTGGCACTTTCAATAGACAATAAGGAATAAAAGAAAAAAATTACACTTCGTCTATTAGTGCAAGACTGAGCAAAGTTCGTCTGTCACCCCCAACAGACAATGAAGAACAAAGGAAACATATCTTCCTTCATCTGTTCATATTAAGGGAACTATTTGTCAATTGATCAACTCATCTTCGTCAACATCATCCAAAGTTAGTTTGTTATCTTCAATAGATAAAGCATATATCTACAATGGATCGATCAACAAACAATCTTCTGGAGGAATTGTGGTAGGCAAGGAAGTGTTTGTCTATTAGTTAGTATAACTTTATCTGTGTCAAAATTTATCTGCTACTTCACAAATAAAATCATTCTTATGGAAGTTAACTTGACAGACAAACCTTGGAACAATTCATCTGTAACTTATGCAGACTAATGTAGACAGAGAGAGGTCATGATAGGTCCGAGGAGAATTGGTTTGTGTGACTATGTTTACAAATGGCATCTACATTTGAGCTATCATTATGCAAACTTACACTAATCACCATTTTTGGCAATAAGCAATGCTACAGGTTTTTCAAGGTTGTGATTAGTTAAATGAGAAACACATTTATCATAGCTCATCCTCCTCTATGATTGGTGCTGCAGCAACTCAAGACAAAACAGAAAGACTTGGACTTCAATGGCAAAAACCTCAAATGGCCTTATTCATTTAATGCTGCTCTTTTCTCTGCATTCAATGGATCCCATCTTCTCTAACGGTCGAGATTTTGAAGAAGCTATTTAAGGAGAAGAAGTAGGACAATTTTGTGGTGGTGAAGGAACCAATTCTAATGAGCTTAAGTTTATGCAAATCCTTCCACTCATGGTCATGAGCTTAATCATCTTATATCTTTTATGAGCTTAAATTTGCTTATCTTCATGGCCATTTTATTTACATTTTAGAAAGATCTTTATATATTCATAGAGTTGAAAAAGATCATATCTTCCCTTATCCTTAACTGTGTAATATTTTTTTGGTTAATCTGAAAACTAGAGAGTTTATGGTAAACTAGATAAACCATATTATAATGAGTTGATGGTGAAATCTGAAAAACCATCAAATTTGCTGGTAAGCTTCGAAACTAGTGAGTTGGTAGTTAGCTAAGGAAAACTACCAAGTTTGCCTATGATCTTTAAACAGGTGAGTTTTCTAGTGAACTCGTAAAACCAGAAGAGTGTTGGGGGCACTTATTTATGCCCCCTGGAGCTGGAATCTAGAAGAAGTATCAAGGAAACTTATATATTCTATTGTACAGGGTATAGTGGAACCCAAGGCACAATGCGTTGGTGACCTTAGAAGAGTGGATGTAGGTACGGGGTCCTGAACCACTATAAAAGTCGTCTTGTATGTGTGTGTGTGTGTGTTTTATTTCTCTGCACTTTACTATTCTATTATTCATATCACGTCATATCACACAGAAGCATGAAAAGAAGGAAATGATCTTGATCCAACAGGGGTTAAGTAATGAATTTTTATTTACCCAATTCACCCTCCCCTCTAGGGTTAAGCCATCCTATAGGCATCCTACACTCTCTTTTCTAATTTTCTCAGCATTATCTAGTTATTTGTTATATGTTTTTGTTTAGCTTACTTACTCTATATTAGTCACTCTTATTTTAGTCTTAATTCCAAATTTGAAATTATGCCCTAGTTGATTTGATTTTCTGGTACCACGTAACCCGTCATGTGGTAGGATTCAGCACACCTTTGGGATCAATCCACTCAAGAAACAAGGCAATCAGCATAAAACAAATATCACTTCAGTGGAGAAAAGGAGAAAGAAATGAGATAGCAAAAGCAATGTCGGGGCACTATGTCGTAGCACAGGAACAACCAATGCACTACAAGTGGAGTCAGAGAGTTTTATGCCCTGGCACAATGTCGCGACCCAAAACCCTAAGCTCTAACTAAACCCACCCATTACATTTCATCTCTTCCCAATCCAATCTTCACCATCCTTCCAACTGAAGCTACATCTTCCTCATCCTCCATTGTGTGTGCCACAAGTTTCTTGGGAGCTCCATGATTCCATCTCCTCTCAACCTAGCAATGTCTTTAGCATTCAAGGGTATGCCATCTAAGTGTTTCAAGTAACTACGCCATCACTTCACCATGATTCAAGTGTTAAACTCTTATTTCTGTGACTTGCTTGGCACATTAGGAAAGAAGTGAAGCTTGTGCATGTGGTGTGTTTGGTGAAATGCTTGTAAAGCTTGTGAGATTTTGTGGAAGGTCATTCTCTTAGCTATTAAGTTTGGTGTTTGTGGGAGAAGGGCCGGCAAGTAGTGCATTATTTATTGAAGTAGGAACACATTGTTTGTGGCCCCTTTGGTTGACACCTCTCAAGTGTTCGATGAAAATCTGAATGTGATGAACACTCTTTGTGTGTGATTATGGTCAATATTCATCGATTCTTTGGCATTTCTAGTTTGTGCAGAAAGTGAAAATTGGTTGAAGAATGTTGACATGCTATTGAATTATGGCTTGTTGCTTGTTACTTGTTGGTGAGAACAGGTGCATTTTTCAGTGAAATGAGGGTTGTGCTTATTACTTGTTACTTGTTTGGGGGTATTGTGGACCATGTGTTCATTGTGCTGAAAAGTTTTTGGATTGGATTGTGTATTTTCGCATCACATTTTAGTGTTGCATCCACTTCACATATATTTAACATATTGTTCGTATGTCTCCAAAGGGATAGAAAACCACCACTACTGGTCCATCCAAGAGGCCACGAAGTGCAGCCCTAGAACCCTAGATCAAGCCCATTTTTGTTAGTCCAACTGCTAAGGACTGGTACAAAAAATCTCTTGTCAAGAGAAGTTAAATCTAAGAGAGAGGCATTATCAACCCCATGAACACTATATGGAAGGTGATTCAAGAAAGACAGTGCAATAAACTTGTGCAACATTTGGAACCAGCTCTAGTTCCTCTGGTCAGGGAGTTTTATGCAAATGCCTTAGAACACAAAACCTGAAGGCATTGGTCTGAGGATGTTGGGTTTCATTTGATAGAGCTACCATAAACCAAGCATATCAATTACCTAATGTGCCAGGTGATGTGTTTTCCAAACTTTAGGAAGAAGGGGAAGACTATGAAGATGTCATCCAAACCATTTAATATCCAGGAACACCTTGGATAAGATCACAGGGTGAGATAAAGAGCATTCCTAAACAAGGGCTAGAAACTCCTGGGAAGATATGGCATTACTTTATTTCTGCCAAGCTAATGTCGTCTTTACATGTTTCTAGGATTTCTAAGGATAGGGCATTGTTAAATTATGCCATCCAACTTGATGCTTTATTAATGTGGGAAAAATCATTGAAGTGTCATTTTCAAACATTGCCAAAGTATCGACCCCTATAGGCGAATTTGGGCACCCCTCTTTGATCTATGCTCTATGTTTACAAGCGAGGGTACCAACCATCTCTTATGAAGAATTCTTGCATTCCAAACCTACCATTTCACCAGACCTTATTAAAACAATTAAAGGCCCCAGCACTGCATGACCACGCACTTCCCAGTAGCAGGCATTACAGGAATTAGAAGAGCATTCTGCTTTACCTCATCAACTCACCAAGCGGGTCGATTGGATGGTTGCGAGGCATGATTGCCAATATGATCACATGCTACAGTGTTACATGACACTCTCCTTAGAGGTCTCCACTGATCAGGTGGAAACCTAATTCAGCTTCCTCCACATCCAGTATTTCCACCATAACCACCAATTGAGGATGAAGCTGACATTGAAGTTGAAGGAGTTGAAGCTGCAGATGAGGAGGAGAGTGACTCTGAAGCTAACAATGATGGGGATGACAACTCCGAGGATGAGGAAACTGGAGATGATGATGCTGAGTCTGACTAAGCTTTTTTAGGTAACTCTTCATACTTGTAACTTTTTGAGACATTAAGGACAATGTCTTGTTCTAAGTTTAGGGGAGGTTTGCAGTTATTTTGTATGGATGTGCTTGACCTTATCAATGTTTGTTTTATTTTGTTTGAATGGTTATATGTGTTTTGATAGATGTTTGCTATGTGTCAGTGACTGATGTCTTAGTAACTTTATGTAGTAATTTATTTTATTTGTGTGTTTATTAGTTTTGATTTGAGTATATATATATATGTTTTTAGAATTGATCAGTGCATGAGACCTATGATATGAATAATATGATACAACTATGGCTAGGATGAGAATAAGAAATATTAATGTTTTCTGTGTTCTTGACTTGAATGCATGTTTGATCTATTTCAGATTCCTTACACATTTGATCACATAACTATTTCTTTTTGAATTTATTGGATATTTAGACATAGTTTATGTAATTAAGTATGCATAGCTCAATTTGCATTCTAGAATTCATTGCAAATGTCATTTGAGATGAACATTAGATAAAAGAAAAGCATAACCAAGGACTTATCATTACCTGGGGGGATCACATCTTCATGAACCAAAAGAAAATGAGAAAGAAATGTGTGATAGTAATATAGCCCAGAATTTTTTTTTTTTTTTGGTGGGGGGTGGGGGGCGGGGGTCACATTTCAAATAAATTAAAAAAAAAAGATAAGTACATGGAGTCTGATACTAATTCAACCTACAAAAATGTAAGTAATGAAGTAAAGATAGTAAATATCATATTCTTATCTAATGTAATTTCTGTTAATCCATGAATTTGTAGAGTGTGCATTGAATATGTTTTACTTGCTTGCATGAATTAATCTAAATCTGAAATGATTTAAATTGGAATGGCTATAACATTTTGCACATCACCAGGAATCAAAATTAGATAAGATGATATTCAAATTGAAAATTTTGATAAACATGATGTTTCAACATTCTCATCCAAGCTATGTCAACTTTATTGAGGTTATCAATGAACTTGATCTATGCCACTTTTCATACTCTTCTTGTATTTTGCTCAAAGATGAGCAACATTATAAGTTTTTGGGTGTTTAATAAGTGAATAATATTCACTTATATTATGCAATTTCAAGCTATCTTTTAGCTATTCTCGAGTTAAATTAATATGTTTAATATTTATGTATGGTTGCAAACAAAGTAGATGACAAATAGAGCAATGAAGATGAAATGGAGGTTGAAGAATGAAGGAAAGAAGATGAAATCCCATGTAGACAACTCCTTGCCGTGGCACAGGTAGGCAATGCCACGGCACTGAACATTGAACATCAAGTATATGAGCACAAGCAATGCAATGCTGTGGCACGTAGCATTGGAAATAAATATGAAGATAGCAGGGACAACACCACTACACCATGCTTGGGCACAAGAAATGCAGGATGGCACTATGCCGCAGCATGGACTCAAAACATGAATTTTATGCCTCTACACCATGTTGCGGCATAGTGATAAAGTTTGGAATAGATGGTGATGTGCTGTGGCACTGTGCCGCAGCACTGGAGCTGGAGACACATATCTGGATTTTCCAAAAGTGTTGGAAATGAAGCTGAATCTTCTAGGATTTCTTGGAAAAGCTTAAAAAAGACTACTATTGAAGGAAGGAGTAGAAAAAGCTTAGATAGGTCGCCTTAGAGCAGATCTAAGCTATCTTGGGGGGTAGCTTGGAGGTTGGATTGGAGCTTGGGAAGAAAAGAAAAAAAGGATTTCCCAGAGAGAGATGCTTCAAGCCTATTTTCAGCAAGGGAAACCAAAGGAGAAGAGTTTGCCTTCATTTTCATTCTCAAATCTTTTAGTGTTTGCTTCTAATTGTTCAATTGTACTTGGATTAAACTCTGTATTTGAATTTTAGACAATGTTGAATGGTAATGCTATGTCTTTTGATTTGAATATGAGTGGCTAAACCTCTCCTTCTAGAGGAGAGATGCATCTTGTGTTGAAGTCATGATTTAATCAATGAGTTATGTTATTGAGTATGTTTTAGAGATTTATTTGTAATGTTATGTGATTAATGCCTTCAATCCAGTGACCTTTTATTCAATGATATTGCATTTAGGATTTGACACTCAGAAGAGGTAATTCTGAATGAGATCTCAACATCATGATACGTAATGCTTGATATCTTGAGAACACTTCTAGGTTATGTGAGATTATTTAAAAGGAACCACATATCTTAATGCATTCTTAATATTCCAATTTTTGTTGGAATGTTGAAGTTGGAATATTGATAATAGATATTTAGCCTGTCACTTGGGAGAGGAGGTTAAATGCATTTGGATTCTTACTCTATAAATCAATGAAACTACTCAATGCATAATAAGTTTATGAACCCATTGAATGAAACACAAGTGAAGTCGATCCTCTAGAGCCTCTTTACCTTGATTCCTTCCCAACAAAATTCTACCCCTTTTCAGTTCTTAGTTAAATTAATATTATTTGATTTTTGAGATAAAATTGGGATTATGCACTACAATAGCTAGTGACCAATGAAAATCACTAGTCCCTATGGAGACAATACTCACTCACCATTTTATTACAAAGCTTGATAATGTGCACTTGTGGTATAGTTTACAGTGAAAACCTTTTGCACATATGTCCTTAGAACTTCTGAGGTTATAATCATAGAAGTTCTAATAACTTTCTTAATGACAGAGAGTCTATGAAACCATATATTAGAGACTCAAACTCTTATAAAACCCTAGTGTCAAATTGTTCATATCTATTTCCAATCTTCGAGACCCTCTTTAAAAACAAAGATTCTAATTTCTGCATCACCTACACTTTACCTCTCCTAAACTGTTCCTATTTCACTTCATCTTCAAAAATTTCTCATCCCTAGAATCTCCGAAAACCCCTCTATTTCAAAACCCTAAGCCAAAAATCCCCCAGCTACTGCAAATGGCTAGGACAAAGAGGGCGAACAAATGAGAAGAAATCTCATCTACAAAATTTGACATAAGAAGAAGAGAAAGTTCATAAGAAAAGACTCCAAGGAAGAGATGGAGACAAAAGATTACATCCTAAAGGTAATCTTCAATAACAACTCTTCAGCTTATAATAAATTCATCAAGTATTTTGAAGGAAGAAAAATTGTGAAAGGAAGAGTTTTTTATTTCAAAGTATTTGGAGAAAATGGCCTAAACTTAGAAGTGAACAATTGGATTAAGTTCCAAGGCTGGGAAAATTTTATGAGCTATAAGGATAAATGCTACAATAGAATGGTTCAAGTTCTGCTTACCCATTTCAATTACAACACTAGAAAATCGTGGACAGAAATAAATCTATCCCCAAACAGCATAAGAAATGCATTCAGCATTCCTGACATGGAACATTAAGAGATTGATTGGCCATCTAAAAGAATTAAGCTATTTTCATATCTAGATAAGGTGAAAATTAAAAAGAATGTGAATTACTTGCATGTCAGCCATCTGAATCTGGATCTTAAGTTTGCTAATATGTTTATTTTCAACAACATATATCCAAAATTAGGAGGAATAGATCAAATTTTGGGGAAGGAAGCCAAAATTTTGTGGGCTATGAAGCACAAGAAGAGAGTAGACATAGCTCAAGTCATTGCTAATCCATTATACTTGGTCAAGATATCTACCAAAATATTTTCCTTATAGGATAATAATGAGAAAATTTCTCAGGATAACTAATATTGATCTTTCCAAAGAAGATGGAGAAGAGTTCATGGCAAGAGAAACAATAAACAAAGATACATTGAAGAGAATAAGCTTCAAATCAACTCCACAAGACTGGATATCTTATAAGCCAAGAAAATAAGAATAGATAAAGAGATTAAGAATTGTAGAAGAGAGAAGAGATAGATAAGAGACTGTAGAAGAAGAAACAAATATAAGAGAAAAAGCCACAAGAAGAAATGAAGAAGAGATAGAATAAGATGATAGAGAGGAAAGTATAGTAGCAATACCATGTAGACCTACCCAAACCCAACAACACTCATCCATTCCTCAACCTTATCAACCCACCTATTCTATTTCACAAAACATTGACATCATTCTTTCAACTCATCTACTACCCATCCATACAAGGTTAACAAATCTTGAAACCTAAACCTCAAATCTCAACCTAAAGATAGACTCAATTTGGGAATCACAGCTAGATGCATTGAGTACTCAAATTGAAGATATCGAAGCCCTACCTCAAACCCAACATTCACCATCCTACCCATTCTCTCACCAACAACATCACAAATCTCCTTCACGCATTCATTTCCCTACACACTCATCATCTTCCATTTCACATTCATTAACTCCAGCTCCAAAAGTTGTCCAACCTCAGGCTAAACACTCCGAGTCTATTATTCAGACTCCAACTCAAACACAACCTTCTTTAGTCTTTCCTAAATTTATACCCATTAAACCATTACCCATTCTGCTAGAAGAATATCTTTCTAATACCTGCAGAACTCTTATTAAGGATGGATGGATTCTTATCAGACCACTTTGTAAGATTGATTTCCTTCTCTGTGGATCATCAATCTTTCTGGACTAGTCTTATTATGACCTTATAAAATCAGGAGAAATTTTTCCATCTTGAATTGAAGAACTTCCTACCACATCTAGAGAAGAAAGCTCCAACTCCTCCACCTCTTCCAAAAGTAGTTGATGAAAATTATGATATTCTTCTTCATATTTATCATCCAATCAAACTAACATATTTTGAATTCAAAGCTCAATCAGATATCAATTTTGCCATCTCCCAAATGCTTCTATCCCACAACCTCATCATCCATCCTGAAACACTACTATTTCCATAAATCATTGATCAAATTGCCCTTTTTAGAATCCAATTTATCCCTGATCCTCCTCTCACATTCATATGCCATAAAATTAACATTCCTCAATTAGAATCTTTTCAAGATGCATATACTAAAAAAGCTACTTTCATTGCTTCCAGTATCAAAGCCTCCTAGAACAACATTTCCATCTCCCTCAAGACCTCACAATTTCACTTTATAACTAAGGAAGAATTCTCATTTTACTCTAAAGCTATTCTATAAGCTATTGCTAACAACCTTCCCTTTCCTTATCCAAAGCTTACTGATTCATCAATCCATCACAAAATTTGGGTGTGTTTTCCAAACCAACCCCCTCAACTAAACCAACCTCACATTCTCCAAAAACATTTAGAAAACCACCAACCTCACCCACTCCAAAAATATCCAAAAAATCACCTTCTGTTCCCATAAAACCAATAGTACAAACTAAACCAAAGAAGAAACCTAGATTTCCACCTCCAAAAATTCATAAAAAGGCTTCTCCTCCTCACTATACTTTGTATTATGAAGAATGCATGGCTAAAGTGAATGCCAACACTGAAGCCATTCTAAAGAAATAACCTACCTTTTTTTGAACTATTAGACCCCATCTTTAAAGACTATTAATATCATTTATATTTCAACTTATAAAAGTTCTTTCTTAAATCATGAACCACCCATTGCAATTCCCAATGATCCTACCTTAAATCCTCCTCCTCCTCCTCATCCTATAATTAAAAAATCTATATCTAAACCTAGGTCCTCTTCCAAATGACCCACTCAACATCTTACCTCCACAACCACCCTTCCTCCTGTTTGTCCCGTATATGATGAATAGCTCAAGAGAGGAGGGGTGAATGGAGCAAATAAAAATTATTGCCAAAAATAAAACTTGATGAGATAAGAGGAAGTAGTGATGTAATGTATATAATTTTTGTTATACCATGTTAACTAGCTTGATTTTGGTGATGAACATTCTTAACCAGCAAAGATATGAGTGAAACATTAAGGTACTAATAATTTATTCTCAAGTATGTTGCAAAAATATTAAATCACACTCAACTTGAGAATAACCTTTACGATGACAAAAGGAAGACACAAAGTAAATGCTCTTTCAAATTTAGTATATAAATTTTACATATACTTAAATCAAGAAAATAAAAATTCTAAAGTGTTAAAGACATACTTTAGAGCTAGTAAAGTAACTTCAGAATCATTTTAACATGTTTTGGAGCAAATTGGATTGCTTCAAAGACTTCTCAATGAACTTCAGAGAAAATGGTTAATGCTTTAGAATTATAGTACCATGGCTCGGAGTCATTCAAACAAGCTTCGGAGATCTAACAGTAAGCTTCGGAATAAATCAGTCATGCCTTCGGATAAGTTTCTGAGTAAACACAACAAGTTTTAGAGCAAATTGAAAAGCATCAAAGTCTTCATAGGCATGCTTTGGAGTAAAAAGGAAAGCTTTAGAATTGTTACAATGCATTTCAGAGTTGTTACAGACAAGCTTCAGACAAGTTTCAAAGTGTCATAGTATACTTTGGAGATGATTGCAAAGCTTTAGAGAAAAACACAAGACAAGCTTCGAAATCCTCACAGCGAGTTTCGGAGCTATCATAAGCACACTTTGGAGATTTGTTTTTGGCTTTAGAAGTGTTACAGCATACTTTGGAGATAATCAAGAAAGCTTCAGAACTGTCAAGTATTCTTTGGAGAACTTGGAGTCACGTTTCAGAGTGAATTCAAGTCTACTTCTGAGTAAACAAACATACTTTGCAGTTGTTAAACAAAGCTTTGTATTACTTTTCTAAAAGTGTTAAAAGTTTAGAAAATCTCAACTTCTCTCTACAAAGAAATGTCATAACTAAGAAGGATTATAATCACTTTGGAGAATCTGAAGAAAACAAATCAGATTATCTGAAATCAGTCAAGACACTATCTGTTCACTTATCTCTTCAGTGTATCTGAAGAACCAACTTCAGAGCATTTGATATGAAAGTGAATGTTTGAAAAAGTCAGCAACAAAGTTGTAGACTAATACCAGATTGCAGGAAAGTGAGATGTTAGACAAAAGATAAGGTAAAGAAAAACATTTTCAAACATTTGAATGCCTGCCAAAATCAGCAATGGAAAAATCTCTCTCAACCTATAAAAGAGAGATTCAGAATCAAAAGAAAACAACTAATTGAATATCATTCAAACATCGCTGGTTACATAAAGAGCATTCAAAATCTTCCTTCAAAAGTTCAAATCCAATAGATACAACTCTGTTAGAGCTCTCAAAGTCTAAATCTCTTCTTAATCAAGGAGTTTGAATCTTTCACTCTTACTGTTCATTTATTTACTTAGAATTTTAAATTTATGTACAAGCCAGCCTAAGTAAGAGGCATTAATCTATGTACTTTGATTTACTATTTGGCAACATAAATAGAGTGCTTAGTGTTGATGTATTTAGATAAGCAAGTAGGGAACTTATTGAAAGGATATAAGTTTGTTGGTGAGCTTTTGAAAAACCAACAAGTTGTGAAAGTTTTGATTAGCTTGGAAAACCAGTAAGTTGGTTGGTGAGCTTGTTATAAAACCAATATGTAATTAATCAAGTTGATCAAGGTATTAGTGGAACCTAAGATTAGTAAAGGAGACTAACTCAAAGAAGTGGATTAGGAACCCAAGGGCTAAACCACTATAAAAATCATGTGTTGTGTATTGTGTAATCTGTTTTACTTACTCATTCTGCACTTTAATTATTTGTTTTGGCTAAAAGTAATAAAAGCTCAATTAAACCCCTCCTGGCATACCATTGTATAAAGGACCAACAAGTGGGATCAGAGTAAGCTTCACTAGTTAAATTTTGATTGCCAATATATTAACCTTTGAAGATATTCAAATGGCCGGTATGTTCCACAATACATTTGCTAAAGGACTATCTACTTCCAGACCCCCTCTATTTGATGAAACTAATTATGGGTATTGGAAATTGAGAATGCAAAATTTCTTAACTGCCACAGATTACTAGTTGTGGCTTGTAGTGAAAAATGGAAATAAAGTTACCAATATTGAAGACAAAAACACTGTAGAGGATATACAAGCAGTAGAACATGATGTTAAGGCAAAGAACTGCCTCTACTATGCATTAACCTCTTCTAAGTTTGAAAATATTTCTGCATCTGATTCAGCTAAAGAAATCTAGGATAAACTCAAAATAGCACATGAAGGTACAAACCAAGTTAAAGAGACTAAAATTAATCTTCTAGTGTAGGAATATGAAGCCTTCTCTATGAAGGAATCAAAAAATATTTCTGAAATGTTTGGAAGATTTTAGAAAATCACCAATAACTTAAAGAACTTAGGAGAAAAATATGAAGAGACCAAGCTAGTAAAGAAAATATTGAGATCTCTACCTAGACACTAGATGCCTAAAGTGGCTGCTATACAAGAAGCAAAAGATCTAACGAAGGTGACAGTAAAAGAACTCATGGGATCACTCATAACCCATGAAGTACTAATGAACCAGAAAGCACCAGATGAAGTCAAAGGCAAGAAAATAATAGCTTTACAAGCAGAATAAAAAATGAAGAATCTTCAAAAGATGCCTCAAACTCTGAAGATGATAAGGATATGGCAATGATAACCAAAAGATTCAGAAACATGTTTAATAAGAAAAGATTTGGAAACAATTTCAAGAACTTCAAGACTCAAGACAAGAACAACTGCAAGAATCCTACAACTACAAGAATCCTGGGCATATGAAGTTTGATTAATCAGAACTAGACAAAAAGTAAGAAGATAAGAAGAAAAAGTATAACTCTTACTTTGACAAAAAGAATGTTTCTAATAGTAGGAAAATTGGAAAGAAGAAGAAAGTTATGGCTGCATGGGAAATGCTGGAAAATATGATGCAAGAAAGCTTGAGTGAATAAGAAGAAGAAAATGAAGCTCAATTTAGCTCACTCAACTCCAAAGAAAAGGAACAGGAATAAGCTTCATGGCTATCCATAATAATGAGGTAAATTCGAAACCTCAAATTTCTGATATTGAAGAATTATTAGAAGAACTATATTCAGATTTCAAAACACTAAAAGCTAAACACAAGGAAACTAAAAGAGAACTTGAAAGAACAATTAATGAATGCTCCAAATTAAAACAAAAAATACATTGCTAAAAACTGATCAAAATATCAATATAGAACATGAGCAAATTAAAGTAGAAAATGATGCTCTTAGAATAATCTAACTACTACCTTATTCAAACTTAAAACAAAGAAAGACATGGAAACCCAAAGAAAGAAAATTCATAAAAGAAAATCAGAACCTAAACAAAATATGATTTAGATTCCTAAAACAGTTGCTAAAGTAGTAATGCAACCATATATCCAGAAAATAGATTAGTAGCATTTAAAAAATGTAGATTTTGTTACTGTAGGTGTGTTTGAGAGCTATAAAGAATAGCAAGTGGTACATTGATAGTGGTTGCTTAAGACACATGACAGGAGAAAGAGATCTGTTCACAGAATTAAAAGCTAAAAATTGAGGAACAATTACCTTTGGGGATAATGGAAAAGGTAAAGTGGTTGGAATTGGTAAAATTGGCCAACCTCCCTCTATTACAAATTCAAATATTTTATTAGTAAAAGGATTGAAATACAATCTTTTAAGTGTAATTCAATTCTGTGATAATTATTACAAAGTTGTGTTTGAATCTCATACTTGTTCAATATTAGATAGTTCAAATTCAGTTGTAGTATTTGGAACTAGACATGGAAATGTGTATTTGGTGGATTTATGTGATATCCAACTCAAATAACTTGTTGTTAATGAAAATGAACCCATGTTGTGGCATAGAAGACTAGGACATGCCAACAAAAATCTGATTGAAAGACTATATAATAAAGATCTAGTTGTTGGCTTACCAAAACTCAAATTTGACAATAAGTTGTGTGATGCTTGCATGAAAGGCAAGCAAGCAAAAGAATCATTCAAATCAAACAAACAAGTATACATAACCAACCTCTTAAGTTGCTACATATGGATTTAGTTGGTCCAACAAGAACAAGAAGCCTTGGAGGAAAATATTATGCATATGTCATTGTAGATGACTTTAGTAGATTTACCTGGGTAATATTTCTAACATCCAAAGATGAAGCCTTTTCATTCTTCAAAGTATTTTCCAAACTTGTACAGAATGAACAAAGCTCTCACATAGTTTCCATAATGAGTGATCATGATGGAGAGTTTTGAAAACCATAGATTCACTGATTTCTATGAAAAAATGGAATTCTTCGAACTTTCTCTGCACCAAGAACACACAAACAAAATGGAGTAGCTAAAAAGAAAAATAGATCCTTGCAAGAGATGGCAAGGACAATGTTGAGTGAATATAGTCATCCATAATATTTTTGGGCTAAAGGAATGAACACAACATGTTATATTATTAATAAAATCTTTGCCAGATTCATACTCAACAAAACTCCATTTTAATTATACTATGGCAAGAAACCAAATATTTCATATTTTCATGCTTTTGTTTATAAATGTTTTATTCTTAAAAATGGCAAAGAAAACCAAGGCAAATTTGAAGACAAATCTGATAAAGGCATCTTTCTTGATTATTTTATTATTAATAAAGCATTTAGAGTCTACAATCTAAAAAGTAAGATTGTAGAGGAATCTATTTATGTAAAATTTGATGAAAATACTAATTTCTCTAGGAGAACAAGTGATTTTGATGATGAGACAGGTGAACTAATAACTTTAGTTGAGAAAATAAAAATGCAAGACAAAGAAAGGGAACCCTCTCAATCAGAAACATGGATGGATGAAGAAGAAACAAACAATGGATTATCCATCACTGAGGTAAACAATGAAGATAACAATATTTTTCTCAAAGATTGGAGATTTATGCATGATCACCTTGAAAGTCAGATAATTGGTGACGTATATGACAAAGTTAGAACTAGATTTTCTTATCACCAAGTATGTGGTAATTTTGCTTTTATTTTTCAAATAGAACTAACTTGTATAGAACAAGCTTTAGGAGATAAAAACTAGATTTTAGCCATGCAAGAAGAATTAGACCAATTCAAAAGAAATAATGTTTGGACTATTGTTCCAAGACCAAATCATCAATCTACAATAAGAACTAAATGGGTCTTTAGGAATAAATTAGATGAATCTAGAATTACAGTAAGAAATAAAGTAAGATTAGTAGCGAAAGGGTACTATTAAGAGGAAGGTATTGATTTTGAAGAATCATACGCTCCTGTTGCTAGAATTGAAGCCATTAGAATGCTTCTTGCATTTGCATCTTTTATAAATTTCAAGTTATATCATATGGATGTAAAGAGTGCATTCTTAAATGAATTTATTAATGAAGAGGTCTATGTAGAACAACCACCTAGGTTTGAAGATCCTCATGACTCAAATCATGTATTCAAACTTAAGAAAGCCCTCTATGGTTTAAAATAGGCTCCTAGATCCTAGTATGAAAGCTTAAGAAAATTTCTCATTGAGAAAGGGTTTTCAAAAGGCAAAGTTGATACTACACTCTTTATTAAGCATGCAACAAAAGTTATTCTTATAATTTAAGTATATGTTGATGATAAAGTATTTGGCACAACTAATGAAAACCTTTGCAAAGAATTTTTTAAGACAATGCAGGGAGAATTTGAAATGAGCATGATGGGTGAACTCAACTTCTTCTTGGGACTACAAACTAAGCAGATGAAAGAAGAAATCTTCATTTACAAAGCCAAATACACAAAAGAATTGCTAAAGAAATTCAACATCGAAGATGAAAAAAGGTATGGGACGCAAATGAGCACTTCAATAAAAATGTATAGGGATGAAAAAGATAAGTCTATATACCAAAAACTTTACAGAAGCATGATAGGATCTCTACTATATTTAACTACTAGTAGACCCGACATAGTGTTTAGTGTATGCGTGTGTGCTATATTCCAATCAGAACCAAAAGAGTCTCATGTTATTGTTGTAAAAAGAATATTTAGATACCTTTTAGATACACCTAATTTAGGATTATGGTATCTAAAAGGGTCATATTTTAATATAATAGGTTACTCAGATGCAGATTTTGCTGGATATAAGTAGATAGAAAGAGTACCTCAGGATCTTGCCAATTCCTAAGAAGCATGATTATCTCATGGTTTTCTAAGAAACAATCGTCAGTTGCATTATTAACTACCGAGGCTAAATATGTAGCAATAGGTAGTTATTGTACACAGATCCTATAGATGAAACAATAATTAAAAGAATTAGGCCTTAATTTTGTTAATATACCCATCAAATGTGACAACACTAGTGCTATAAATCTGACCATGAATCTAGTTCTACATTCCAGAACTAAACATATAGAAATTAGACATCATTTTATTAGAGACCCTGTTCAAAATCATGACATTAGCTTAGAATTTGTCCTAATAGAAAATTAGTTAGCAGATATCTTCACAAAACCATTAGCAAAAGAAAGATTCAACATGATAAGATGAGAATTAGGCATTCTAGATCCAAGTGCATAAAATGCACAATTCATCAAACAAAGTATTCATAATAACATCACTATTAAAAAAAGTTTTGATCAACAAGAACATCTACTACAACTTTCGGCTCCTCAATACACTGATTAGCCTCTGCCAATTCTTCTTCAAACTTCCTCATGAGATCCATCACCTTCTCATATGCTACACATCCTTTTGTCAGAAGATGATTAGCATTGTAGTTGAATCCTCTAGCATAAAATGGTTCCTCTTTTAATTGTTTTATCTACTCCTTAAGAAAATGAACTCAAATGGATTCCTTTGAGTGATCATTCTCTCTTTCATCTTGAACTTGATTTGTTGAAAACCTTGATGATGTCGTGTTTGTTTCTTGAAACTATGGTTAAGCTTCTATCTATGCAATATGTACAATGAAAAGTATATTAATGCATATTTAATTATCTATCTTGGTAATGATACATAAATA